>CAIGRP010100435.1:0-29532 GCA_903798385.1 Fraxinus cuspidata | reverse complement strand
GAATAAGGATCCAGACTACTAACTTGAAAACGGTAAAGAGAACATACCCTTATTTTTTTCAAAACTCATTTTCAATCTAGTCTTTTTCAAAAAAATAATTTTACTCATAAATTAAAATTATTTTTTAATGTTTATTCACATATTCTCCAATGAATTGCTATTCCAAAATCTATTACCCAAAAAATGGGCATAAATAAGGACATATTGAAAAATACCTACTTTATGTAATCTTGAGAGTAAACAATTATTTTAATTAATGCTTAACAAACACGGTAACTACAATTAATATAAGGGATAATTTCAACAAAAGTTCCAAACCTTTAAAACATTAGCAGACTTTTCTCAAACTTTTGATTTGTTGCAATATCACCCATAACATTTCCAAATGTTGCGGGTGAAACCCATTTGAACGGTTTCCATACATAATTCCATCAATTGACAAAAAAATTAACTTTGACCACATTTTTAATATTTTAAAAATGTATAAAAAATTAATTTTATATTTATCCCATTACATAATGGAATAAAAAAATAAGAAAACGCGCGCGCGCGCACAAACTCACTATCTTCTTCCTCTCAACGTCACCCACCCCCACCTCAAACCTAAAATCCACACCGACCACCGCCACCTCCACCTCCACCTCCACCTCCATCTCCACCTAAAATTAGGGAAAATTACCGACTTGTTCTGATTTCCAATGAAAGAGAAATGCCGGAGGAACTTGAAAATCTAACTGCACTCATAGACTCAGACACATCTGTCAATAAGTTTGGCGAAATTCCACACTCCATTTTTCTCCTTCGCAATCTTCAATTCTTGCAGCTTTACAACAACAGTCTTTCGGGAGAAATTCCAGCCATTAGCACAAACTCGACCACTTTGCACACGTTATCCCTTTATGAAAATTTCTTGACGCGAGAAGTCCCACAGAGTCTTGGCACGTCGACCACCTCCACCGCAAACTTCAAATTATATGGTTCTTACAACGAATAGCCGTCGAGGGATGAGCAGTTGCGTTGCCAAGGAAGCTTTAATAGGGACTCAAGCGGGGAGTTTGGGCCTTCGCGCACCGTTGAGACTGATAATTGGGCTAAATGTCGAGCAAATCACGCCTGCCACCACAAATTATAATTAGCTCAAATTACATCGATTTAGGAAAATAGATACAGAAAATGGGATGGATGGAGAGATACATGCATAGTTTGTCGCGAGGCTCTTGGATGGATCCAGAAGGGAGATAATCTTCAATATTAGGTCGATCCAAATCCAATTCCGAGCTGGACGTGTTTAGCTTACTCATTTTGCTGCCTCTATTTCATATAGATTTGCCCCTCTATCCACTTTTCGATTTTCCGTTTTTGTGATGGGTGGGTGGAATGGGATACTGATGCTAGTGTATTGCATTTGCGGCTAAAGAGAGAGAGGTGGAGGTAGAAGTCGGAGTATGTTGATTCTCGTCCTTGTGAAATGTATGAATATCGGGGGCGGTGGTCGGCGTGGATTTTGGGTTTGAGGTGGGAGAGGAAGAAGACAGTGGTGAGTGTGTGTGTTTTTTTTTAATTTCATTATTTAATGAGATAAATATAAAATTACTTTTTTGCCTATTTTTAAAATATTAAAATATGGTTAAAGTTAATTTTTTGGTTAATTTATGGAATTATGGACGAAACCGTCCAAAAGCGCTTCACCCGCAATATTTGGAAAAATTAAAGGTGACGGTTGCAATAAATAAAAGATTTGGAGAAAGTCTGCTAATGTTTCAAAAGTTTGAGACATTTGTTGCAATTATTCCTTAATATAAATATTAATTTAAAGCATAATTGTCATTAGTTTACAAAAAATTATATTATTAATGTATAATGAAGATTTAAATAAATAACCGCAGAATTAGGCACCGCCTCCAAGATTGAATAGATAATAATATTGATCTTTCTTTGGGCTCTTCCTGCTCGACACCCAGCCACGCGTATCTCAGTGACAGTCCAATAGAAACAATCCAAACAAAAATCGATCCCCAACAGAACTAAATTTCTTTCATCTGAATCCCTTTAAGCAAAATCTGATTCCAAATTAAAGAAATGGAAAAACTTGATTTGTCGAAGCTAAAACTGGCATCGTCTTCACTGGGGGAGCGGATAAAGACTAGCGGCGCTCAAATGGGCCGCACGATCAGCACGAAAATGAAGGAAATTATCCAGAGCCCTACGCCTGAATCGAAAATAGTCGATGAGGCCACGGCGGAGTCTATAGAGGAGCCCAACTGGAGTTTGAACCTCCGCATTTGCGCTATGGTCAATAAGGAGGAATTGAATGGGACGGAGATCGTTAAGGCTATTAAAAAGAAATTGGTGGCCGGAAAAAGTCCGGCGAGTCAGAAGTTGAGTTTGGACTTGCTGGAGACTTGCACGTCGAATTGTGAAAAGATGTTCTCCGAGGTGGCGTCGGAGAAGGTGCTGGATGATATGGTGAGGTTGATTGATGATCCGAAGACGGAGCAGGGGAATAAGGTTAAGGCGATGCAGCTGATTCGGGCCTGGGGCGAGTCTGAGGATCTCATGTATTTGCCCGTTTTTCATCAGACTTATATGGTCGGTGGCACTTTCTCCTTTTATTGTTCTATTTTTCAGTTCTATACATTGTGGATGTCCCAAAATTTGGAAACTTTTTAATCTGTTGAATAGTGATGCTGTTATGCAAATTGCTAAGAAGGAAATGTAGAAACCAGGGCTTCAGCCCCTGTTTGGCAGCCATTATTTCGAGAAAATGAAGTTTTGAATAGCGATTTTTTGGAGTACGTGCGGTTGAAATGTGGCGAAAAGTTTTGGGTTTGCCTGCAAAATATTTTATGTCGTAACGCGTGGTTGAAAGTGAATATATGAATTAAAGAGTTGAAAAAAATGTTAATCAAACCAAAATCAAGAACTGACCAGGTCCCATATGGTTCTTGGTTCTTGAACAAAACTGTGAATACTCAGCACTGGAATCGAATCATGTCTCCTTTTCTTGTCAAAGACCTGACACATAGTTTTCATGACTGGGTGACAGCAATGACAGCGAGACATGAACCAGTTGCTTCAATAACCCAATAAGACATACGATCTAAAAGCTTTAATTAGATAGGGGAGAAATTTATTCATTTCTAATTATATTAGAAAATGAATGAATTTTCCTTTTTTTTTGTGCTGTATAATGTTTGAAGGGGTTATTTGGTTAGTGATTATCAGTAAGAACTTGAACTTGTGAAAACGCTGTTAATGTCTCTCGTTAGAGTTGTACATTCACTAAACCTGTATTCATATTGATTACTATTTTCTGGGGTTCTTTTCTTTTAATGCTTCTATTTTGTTTGAAAAGTTCTTACAGTTCTGGTTATATGGTTCGAGTTTAGTATTTCATGTTGGTTTCTTGTTTTAATGCCTTTTGTATCGTTCTTTCACGAGATAAACTATTACAGATTATGATTTTAAAACGTGGAACATGATGGATATGCTAGCTTCTGGATGTGTGTGTTTCCATGCTCAAATGTATTTAGAGATCAGCTATATTTCCGTCCTTTATGGAATGACTAAGTTCTAACCTTGCATAATTCCATGCTTCATGCACTTGGATAGTAGTGACATAAGTTTTTCTTCCTGCAATTTAATTGTTTGGAATTTGGCAGAACTTGAAGACAAGAGGGACACCTTCAGTAACACACGACGGAAATGCATCCCCCACGCAATATAGCCTGGAGTCATATCTAGGTCTACAGCCCCAGCCGCCACCTGGAAGTTATCCTATTCCCAACACTGGTTTGCAAAATGTTCCAGATGCCGCATTCATTAGTTATGGCATCCAATTTGTTGAAGAGAAGAAGGAGTTTCTTGAAATAACTCGAAATAGTCTCGACATTTTTTCCAGCATATTGAATTCAGAAGTTGCACCCAAACCTCTCAAGGTCAGGATATTCTTTGTTCTGTTTCGACACTTAATAAATCACTGTTTCAATCCTAACTTCAGATTTTGTTTTTTAAATGCTATTGTTGTTTTAGATACTTGACACTGTTTCAATCCTAACTTCAGATTTTTTTTTAAATGCTATTGTTGCTGCTGCTGTCATTATTGTTATTGTTTTAGTTGTTATAGATTGCCTCACCGGTCTAGTATAATATATTCTCCAACTTTCCATGCCATATTTCCAGTATCTGCGAGGCAAGTTGTGCAAGTCTTTTGGGCACATGTTGGCATCTCTTATCGCAATCTCATGGTCTTGGCTTTTCCATCTTGAAATAGCACTTGCTTCCCATTGACATTGGAGTAATCTTTTTCTGTAAATGGCCAGCTATGGAACTGTCACTGTCCCCTTTCTTCTCGTGTTCTAGGCCTTACAATCCTGCGACAAAACTTTTTTACTCTTTTTTTATGTTGACTTTTCTATCACGTGAACTAATATACAAACAAATTTAATAGGCTTCAATACTAATAAGATCTTGTTTTGGGGTGGTTTTGCAGGATGATCTGACTGTGAGCATGTTGGAGAAATGCAGAAAATCGTTGCCTGTTCTTCAGGGAATTATCGAAAGCACATCTGACGATGATCTGATGCTTTTCGAGGCTCTAAACCTCAACGACGAGCTTCAAAAAGTCATTTCAAAATATGAGGAAATGGTAGCTTCCTTGGAATCAGAACGGCCTAACTCTGATGCAAGAGAAGAACTGCCTATTCACTCTGATGACAATACAAGAGAAGAACTGCCTAATCGCTCTGATGCCGAAGGAGCAACTTTAGCTCTGCAGAATGAAAGTCGACATGAAACCGAAAGTCAGAATTCATTGGAAGTAGGAATCGCTGGATCCCGGAGTGAGACGAATAATAAGGGTGCTCAAGCACAAGCAGCTATTCCAGAGTGAGAGGAATAATACGAGTGCTTGAGCACCAAAGGGTGATAATAAAAGCGGCAAAGATAGTGGTCTTACCTTTGGTGGTAGATCGTGTTCGTGTTGCCTGTTTAGCTTGTTACCGCCTCTAAACTTACGGTGCGCTTCTTTTGCGAGAATTTGAAATTGTCACTATGACTAGTTAACTAGGTTGTTACTTATTAATGCACAAGGACACGAGATGATTGTATGTGTGACTTTTCTACTAGCATTTGCATTGGCATGTTATGATCTATTTGATTTCATTTTCGTGTTTGGTATGCTGGACTATATTTGATAATATAATAAAATAGATTTTAAATTTATCTTCTTCGTTAATAATATAGTGTTGTACTATCTAATATTTTTACCGAACATATCAAACGTGTCATATGTGTTTTGACTCGATAAAATACACTCACTAGAAAGTCAATTATCATGTTTATAAAAATGTAATTTTTTCTTTGATGATAAATCTTCTTAATTGAGAGGAGGGAAGACGCGATACAACTAATATAATAGCTAGCTGTAGGAGATGAGTTCAATTTTGTTGTTAAATGGCTATCCATCCAATGAATTATTAACTTGTCATCAATTTGATTGAATAGTGTTGAAGTTAATGAAAATAAAGTTGAAATGATGTATTAATTATTGAAGACATGTTAATAAATCGTTGGACGGACAACCATTTAAATAATAAAATTGGAAAGAAAATCTCAATTTCCAGCTAAAGTTAGCTAGTTAGGGTAGCACAGGCCCGATTCTGACCCAAGGCTATTGCCCCAGTGGCCTTGGGCCTCAAGATATAATTGAGCCTCTTTTTTGAAAGGAAGTAACATTGGGCTTCAAGGTATAAGTTGGCTTCAATTTTTTTGAAAGTTTAAAACAAGTATCCTTATGAAATATATAAATTACACATGGTATTAATATAAATTATAATTTCAATTTTACTACCCACATTTTTTNTCAATTTTTTTGAAAGTTTAAAACAAGTATCCTTATGAAATATATAAATTACACATGGTATTAATATAAATTATAATTTCAATTTTACTACCCACATTTTTTTATTCTGAAAGTACATTTAGTTTTTAAGGGAAAAATAAATAATTTTTAATAAAGAAAAATAACATAAATTAGCTTGATTATTGGAACATTTCAAAACTAATTAAGGTGAAGTTTAAAGAATTAAGAAATTTAAGAATTTCAAAAAAATTAATTAGTTATAATAAAATATTTTTTTGTGTTAGTTTATATAATACGTATTATATATGATATATAGAATTTTTTGTAGTATATCATAAAATATTTTAATTTAATGGATAAATATGATTTTTCCTTATTAAACATGAAAATTGATTGTCGAACGAATCAAATGGTGAGTGAGTACCGTAAGCCTAATGTTTCTTATCATGAAAAATTGTTTAATTCGACCACGTTTGATATTAATACGCTCGTAAAAAAATTATGTGTAGGGCCTCATGATAATTTTTTGCCTAGGTCCTCAAAACTTTCAGGGCCGGCCTCGGGTAGCGCACAATGACTTTCTTTGAAATAACTCACTTTAACTTGTGAGAAGAAATTTCCAAAAATCAGGACGGATGATATAACTTTTCCTTTCTTTTGATTCTTGAGAGATTAGCCCTGGGAAATTGTGATCTAGTTCTTTGATCGGACATAAATTGAAATTTTAGGTCAAATTTATTTTTGATCACTTTTTTCGAGGTTAATATGACCTTATTTCCTATGCATTTCTTAGGGCTTTCAGATATGTGACATAGCATTCCGGATTGTTTATTGGGTTATTGTTACTTTTAAATTTGGTAATGAACATATTTGTAAAACGCGTGTTAATACTTCTAAGTAGAAAAAATTTTACAAGTGGAAATTTCATGAAAATTTAATCCATTTTTAGCTTTAGCCAAACGCGCGGTATCTTGTAGCCTTCAAACAAAAGAGAGCGTGTCCACCACTCCCATAATCCCCCACCCCGCCAAATGTTCACCTGAAATTTCCCCCTCCAAAACCCTAACCCTACTCCCAGACTGTATAATTTTCGAGTCATAGGATTCGGACTTCAATCAAAGCTCCCAAAATGCCAGCCATCCCATCGCCGGGAAAGATACTCCGGCTGGAGCTGGAGAACTTCAAGTCATACAAGGGTCACCAAGTAATTGGTCCGTTTTACGACTTCACTGCGATCATTGGACCCAATGGTGCCGGTAAGTCCAACCTAATGGACGCCATCAGCTTCGTCCTTGGCGTGCGAACTGGCCAGCTCCGTGGTGCCCAGTTGCGAGACCTCATTTACGCGTTCGATGACCGTGAGAAGGAGCAGAAGGGAAGAAAAGCCTATGTCATGCTCGTCTACCAGCTGATGGACGGGACCGAAATTAGTTTCACTCGCTCAATTACGCCCGCTGGTGCCAGTGAGTACAGGATTGGGGATCTTGTCGTGAATTGGGATGATTATAATAACAGCTTGAAGTCGCTAGGAATTCTAGTCAAGGCACGCAATTTTTTGGTTTTCCAGGTGGTTTCGCCGACTTTAATCTTGTTTTTCTTCACTCTCTCCCGTGATTTTAAGTTCAAATGTTACACTGACATATTATTTCGTGAATCGCAATAGTTTTAGCCGCATGGTAGTGTAAACATGACAAAAAAGTACATTTTGGAGGAAAAAATGTTGGAGGGAAACTGACCTTTCTTTATGCGTTAAAATTGAATTAGAACAGTAATATTGTAAAAAACGTTGATGGTGGAGTAATGTTGAAGACTAAATTTAGATAAATAAGCAAGTGGAGTGGTTAACATATTACTAAAACCAGGCAAAAATCCGGGTTCAAGTCTTGCTATCTTAAATGAAAACTTTTGCATTGTATGAATCCGACTTGTGGTGGGTGTATTGAAGGCGATGTTTAAATAAATAAATATATTCTTTCTAACTGTTTTAAGCTTTAAGACGAGGTGTTTAACCTTATATCACTGCTAGGCTTGACGTCACCCATTTATAGAAACTATGCATGTATCAAGCTGAAAAATCACGTGTAAACTTCTGGTATAAATGGTCGTTTCACCCGTCTTTTGTTGGTATTATAGCTGGATGTCACTAGGTCTCATAAGGAAGGGAGAATGATTTGAACATGAGAATGAGATCGTGCCACAAGGGATCCCAAACTAAGGGTGAAACCAATAGTGCAAGGGGTGGATTCTTGGTCGTGGGTCCAGGTGATAACGGGCTTGATCACGCCTTTCCAGCTAGCTATGGCTCTTGGAAGAATTGGTTACACCATCCAGCATCAATAGTATGAAAGAGAAGTTACAATTGAAGTCAGTTGTACTTGCACGGGGAAACAAATATGTGATGATCAGAGTTATGATTCCATTCTTTACGCTAGTATGACTAAGACAGAAGTGGAATAATAAAACAAGATCAGAGTGAAATTCATAAGATTAGATAGATTATATTGATCACTTCTCTGTGTATGGGAGTAACAGGACAAATGTTGATTGAAGGCCCGAACAAGAATTATTGGTGGTGATTCTTGCTGTAAATATCTTTTCGAGGAAAGTGGACATCAGAAAACTTTTCGATTATGAAAATTGGTTTGATGGATAAGAATAAGGATGTGGGAGACAATTTCAAAAGATGCCTTCACAGTGTTTTTTCCCCTTATCCTGAAATTCATACCGGATTTCCTTACGTGCACATTTTTTTTGCATTTGTTGACTTTTCCCGTGTTTCCTGAATACAAATAATACTACATTCTCCTTTTACCTGAATTGTATTTTTTTTTAGTAGATACTTGGATAACTAGGCACAGACACATTTCTAGTAGGTAAAAAATTCAACTATATAAATATAACTAGGGATGCAATTTAAAGACTCTGCAAGTGCTTCATAATTTTTCCAACTGGTACCAGGAGAAAGAACCTAATAATGTACTAGTAATGAGTTACAGAAACAATATTTTTCATTACTTCTAATGATAAGCTGTTTTATGACGCAGGGGGATGTGGAATCAATTGCTTCTAAGAATCCTAAGGAACTTACAGCACTTATTGAACAAATCTCTGGTTCTGAAGAATACAAGAGACCATATGAGGAACTGGAAGAAAAGAAGGCAATGGTTGACGAAAAAGCTGTGCTTGCTCATCAAAGGAAGAAAACAATATCGGCAGAGAAAAAACAGAAGAAGCAGCAGAAAGAAGAGGCTGAAAAACACCTTAAATTGCAAGACCAACTTGTATTCACTTATACTTCATTTATATTTCTTCGATTTTGTGTTTTTTTACTTGTATATGAGCTGTTATAGGAGAGCAAGAGAATGTTTTGAAATTAATATTTTTTTTCAGTAATCATACATAAGCTTTAAATAAAATTATCCTATCATTGGCAGACTATATCCCAGCCCTTTAGAAATAAGTAGGTTGATACTCAAATAGTAATTATTTGAAACAACCTCTCACTTTGAACTTGTAATTCATCACTTTATTATGCCTCCAATGCAGAAATCTTTAAAGCAGGAACATTTTCTTTGGCAACTATTGAACATTCAAAAGGATACTGAAAAAGCTAATGAGGACCTGGATGCTGAAGAGCAAGCCCGGAAGGAAATTGTGGATGAACTGGGGAATTATGAAAGTGAAGCAAGTAAAAAGAAGAAAGAACAATCTGGATACTTAAAAGAGATTGCACGATGCGAGAGGAGAATCACAGAGAAGCAGAATGGACTTGATAAGAATGTAAGACTATCTTCTTTCAATCATTTTCTCCTGCTTTTGTGTTTCTCATTGAATAGAGCAAAGTTCATTGTTCTGGTCCACTGCACACATTAGATCAGCTGGATTAGACCTGCAAAAGTTACCATATCGATTATGCGGGCTAAGCCAGGACTCCTAAATAAGATTATTTGGGAAAGACTAGGGGGATCTTGGATTGCAAGAAAGCTTGCAATATAAGTTGAAGGAAGGGGCTCTTTTTCCTAGAAGATATGAAATGTTCTATTGCAAGTTAGCCTTCTCCACTTATATTACATAGACCTCCTTTTTGTTGGTCTAGATCCAAACTCGGAATATCATTTTCCATAATTATGACTCTGCTGATCTTTCTTAAATCTGCTATAAATTTATTTTCTCTCTCTTTTAAATTGTCATATAGAATTTTCTGCAGTATAGTAAAACTGTTTACTCTAGATTGGACCACTCTGAAGAGTCTTTGAGGGGTTTCGGGTTTTCAAGACAGAATTTGGCTTTGGATAACTGGATCCCTGGCACCTTCCTGTGATAAGTTCATGTGATCAGCAAAAAACTGCTGTACCTGGAAGCTAGATTGTGTATGGTAAGATGTTTAGGTTAATTTAAAAGACTGCTGGTAAATAATAAGTAATATGTAATAAAAAAGGAGAATGAAAAAAGCGGAAGTTCTCTGCCCTTGCCGTCTTGTTTAAGACTATTCTAGAAGCTTTGTGGCACCTCTTCTTATTTTCTCCTTTAGTTACACATGGCTGAAAGGACTGATATGTCAAGTGGAGGTAAGAGCACACCCCGGGCTATTCATGAATACCAACATATCATTATATGTTTACAGCAAAGTGTTTGAGCTCTTAGTCAGAATATTCGTGTGATGTGTAAAGTTTCTTATGTGAATTTACTTCCTTGGATGTCACTTTTCAGTTAACTGGGAAGCTTTGAAATTACTTGCACGATTGATGATGAGAAGTGGGGCATGTCCTGCAGCGAAATTACGCAATTTAGTTTTTGGGTTGTGGACAGACTGAATAAGAGTGGATACTAAGCCAGTGTGCTTGTTTTGAGGGTGGTTTGAATGAAGAGAAATGCGAGTATTTATTATTTAGTGCCTGCGGGATTCATTTGTGATCAAGTTGTCTTTCCTTCTCTTTGGGATTTGCATCAGGTGTATTCAGGGAATTCTGGGTCACACACTCACTAGTATTGTCAAGATGTTTACTTTTAATCTTTTTTCATTATTTATTCCTACTTATCAGTAGATCCTATTGTAAACATTGTTTTTATTACCTAAAAGGTTGTTTATTGAAAAGGTTGTTTATTTTTTTGAACTGACTGTTCATGCTGGGACCATCTTTCTTGCTTTAACCCTATAAATGAGACGTCTTCCATAATATGAGCATTGCTATATGCTTTTAATTATATTTTCACCAAGCAGTTCGAGATTATTGCAGAAAATAGTTCTTTCTTAATGACTGCTTGTTGTTTGAGTTGCATTTCTCATCTTTCTGTTGCAGATAACATTAATTTTACATGCCATTGAGGTACATAACTTGTATTTTTGTGCTACAGCAACCTGAGCTTCTAAGGTTAAAGGAGGAGATATCTCGTATAGCTTCAAAAATCAAAAGTACTACTAAAGAGCTAAGCAAAAAGAAAGATGAAAAAAAGAGACATTTGGAGGAGGTGCAGAAACTTCAGAATGACCTGAGGGATATCACTAAGCAGTTGGATAAATTACGAGAGAAAAATCAGGAGGCTGGGGGAAAACTTCAATTAGTTGACAGTCAATTGGAGACTTACCACCAGATGTGAGGCCTTTTATTTCTATTCTTGTCAAATTTGAATTGCTTGTCTATCATTCCGGTCCAGACCAGACCTACACGTTTGTGTGATAACTACTCAGTTAATGTCTTATAATATTTTATAATACCTCAGAACTTGTGAACCTGCATATTGTTGCAATATGGAATTCTTTCCAGACACCCAGTAATCATTTAGTTCATGTCTCATGATATATTCTCCTTGTGCCTGTGTCTTCACAGCAACTCTTCTCTCCTTCTCTCCCCTCCTTCCCCGTATGTGCATGAATGTATGTACTGAGTTCCCGTGCACAGTTATTGATATTCCTGTTCTATTCTGGTGTGATCCAGTTAAGCAAAATGTCTTAAACAGTAAAGGCCTTAGAGAATGAAGACCAGGTGGTATAACTTGCAATTATTTTTCAGGAAAGAAGAGGCTGGGATGAGGACTGCAAAATTAAAGGATGAGAAGGAGGTCTTAGATCGGCAACAGCATGCTGATACAGAAGCCCAGAAGAATTTAGAAGAAAATCTTCGACAGTTGGAAAATCGGAAGCAGGAACTGGAGTCACAGGAGAAACAAATGCAAACTAGACTCAACAAAATTCTCGATGCAGTTGGGAAGCACAAGGAAGAACTTGTACGAGTACAGAAGGAACAGCGCGAGGTGAAAAATAAGCTTGTAGAATCCAGGTAAGGGTGATGGTGCTTCTCAGTGGTTTCCTTCTTCAATGCTTGCTGGATGTTCTGCGTTTTTTACAATTCTCATGCTCTTTAGATACATTTGTACAGGCGCAAATATGACATGTTGAAGGCAAAAATTAGTGAATTAGATGATCAACTGCGTGAATTGAAGGCTGACAGACATGAAAATGAAAGGGATGCCAGGTTGTCTCAGGCAGTTGAAACCCTCAAACGCCTGTTTGCTGGCGTTCATGGTCGCATGACAGAGCTCTGCAGGCCAATACAGAAGAAGTATGAGCTTGCTGTCACTGTCGCCATGGGCAGATTCATGGACGCTGTAGTGGTTGAGGATGAAAACACGGGAAAGGAATGCATCAAGGTATCTGATATTTAATTTCTTCAACGACAAACTTGCTCTCACTAGTTTCCTTTATGTCTGAGTTCATTCTGAGTGTTAATTCTAGATGGAATTGTTGGCTTCTCTTCCTCCAATTACCTTAACGAGAAGCTCTTTGGTCGGAGAATTGTCACTTATTGTGCCTTAATTCATTCTTTTGAATAGATATGTAGATATCGTGATTTTAAGTATCTTTTAGAGTTGATACGGTGAATTGAAAGCAGGCTGTTATTGTGAATGAAACAGGTCTAGTTGTGGTTGAGATGGTGGGTTTTCTCCTGTATTGTTGTAAATCAAACCGAGCTTCAGAATACTTGCTGACAGATGCGTGTCTTTTCATATGCCCTATAATGTCTTAAGAAGTCATTTTTCCAATGTATGTTTCCTCAATTTGAAGTGTTGCGTCTTTTCTTCATCTTTCTTCTCTGAGTGTCTACACCCAGGGCATAATCCGATTCATATTTATCTCTGGTTGCTACATCGACGTTCTGAAACCTTCTACTTATTTGTGTTCATAGTACACCATAATGGCTTCTTCCACCATCTCTCAATTGAAAACTCATCAATTTATCCTCTCTCTGAACTCCAAGACATACTGTACCTGCTGACTTTTACAACCATTGATTCATTCCACAGTAAATTTCACTGTTACTGCATGATTTGATATATTATGGCAGTGTCTTATTGGAAGCTTTGATCTTGTGAGGGTCAGTTTATCAAAAAGTCAACTGTTAAAATAAGGCAAATACTGTATAAAGTTTTTGACTAAAAGTCGAAGTTACGTTGTAATGTTTGAAAATGTTGAGCTTTTGAAGAATTTGGTTGAGCTAAATATTTTCTTTTGTAATAGATCATAATCGTGGTTAAATTTCAAAAGATCTCGTGTTTATGATTAGTAATCTTGCTTGCTTGCTTACTACAGTATTTGAAAGAACAAAGGCTCCCTCCCCAGACGTTTATACCTCTTCAGTCAGTGCGTGTGAAGCCAGTTACGGAGAGGCTGCGCACCTTGGGAGGAACAGCAAAGCTGGTCTTTGATGTCATACAGTATCCCTTTTAAAGTTCTTTATTACTCCTTTCATACGATCATATGAATCAATTACTGAAGTCTATATATGATTCACCTATTTATGCTTTTTACTGAAATCTATATTACTCGCAAGTGCTTTTTTCTATTAAGCTTTTTGCTTTTTCCCGATATGCTTTTTCTCTTTTCAATCTACCTTTTTATCTCATTAAAAATGCGAAAGAAACCACAGATATTAGTGTACTTAAACCTGCTATATTCTTATTACATGGACAAGAAGAAAGGAGAGATACGGTTTAAGCTAGTTTAAGTTAGGGAGCACAAACTCAAGACTCACAATTGTCGAATACCTCAACGATGAAAACTAGGGTAAACTAAAGAGAGGTGGATATGCCATTTTTAGAATTCGCTAAATGAAAATTAAAGAACAGGTGATGGAGTTGAAGAAACTATTAACTTAATGAGATTACAAACATGCAGAATTGGGGTTGAAGAGTGAGGGAATCTTTAAAAATTACAAAGGTTGGCAATGTTATATGACTGACTTTAAAATGCTCTACAGCCACTCAAGAGTTGTGACCAGGTCCCTATTTAACTTGAGTTCTCAGTTCGCGTTATCTCTTTGCCGTCCTATCTTATATCCATTCTATGAATGTATTGGGGATATGTGCCAAAGCGCTCTGGCAGATCTATCCGATCTCATACAGCCATACAGGTTCTATATGAATATCTAGAGCATTGATGAGTTTAAACTGTTAGATGACAAAAAATATATGTTTCCCTTTGAGATTGAGCCATTTTTTGGTTTATTCTTCCCTCCTTTCTCATCAGAACTTCAAGGAATATAAGGAATTGTTGAATATCAATTAGAAAATAATAGAGCTTGCCCTTTCCAGTCTTTGAGTGCTGTGCATCAGTTTGTCCTCACCAATTCATTCTTAAATGAAGCACAAAACAAAGCTTATCTCTTGAAAGTTGGGATGTTCTCTGATGTTATCTTGAAAGTATATATGGTATGCTTCGACTTTGTGTCCTTGACAAATCTTGGATTCAATCCTTCACTGGAAAAGGCCATTTTATTTGCTGTTGGAAACACCTTGGTTTGTGACGATCTCAGTGAAGCTAAGAGTCTAAGTTGGAGCGGAGAGAGGTTCAAAGGTATAACAGTACTTAATTTTTTTCTCCGCAATTGCCAGCTTGATTTAATTCAATTTGTTCTTCTGTTTTCTTGCTCATAGTTGTGACCATTGATGGGATCTTATTGACAAAATCTGGCACGATGACTGGTGGCTCAAGTGGTGGCATGGATGCACGTATACACAAGTGGAATGACAAAAATATTGAAGGTTTGTGTCTAAGAAGCCCGAACACGGACCCAAGCGATTTTTCAAAAATGTAGTACATGGTCAAGTCAATCTAAATTCTATAAAATATACATTTATATGTTATGCCTTTATTCTTGTGCCTTTTAATCTAGGACACGGCACATGGCATGTTAGAGACTTGTCAAGAATGATCCTCAAAATATCCTTTTGTGTGTCCGAATTTTAATAAAATATATTAAAAATAGGACGACACGTCTCTTCTTTGACACAGAGAGTCCGAGTTGTGTCAGTGTATCACACAGAACGACATGTGTCGTATATCACGTCACACTTGTAGGATTGTCCGTGGTTACTAGGTTTGCATATTTTTTTCTACATTGTGCTAGGTTGATTGCATTATGGCTAGATTTGTCATCTGCAGGGCTTAAGAGGAAAAAAGAAGATCTTGAGTCCCAGTTGGAAGAGCTTGGGTCTATAAGAGAGATGCAGCTCAAGGAGTCCGAGGTGTCAGGCAAAATTAGCGGTCTTGAAAAGAAGATTCAATATGCGGAAATTGAGAAGGTAAAATAAAATGTGTGAATATGTTTGCAAGCATCATCAGCTATGGGTTCAAATCTGAGGCTTAGAGAATCATAGACAATGTTCGTTATCCTGAATTTTTTTGGTCTTTTCTGAATGATGAGACACTTTTGCATTACACATCTTTCTGTATAACATGTATATCAATTGTTCCTGTCTGGGTTATCATTATTTTTTCTTCATTTTCTCCCATTTCTCTCTTAAAATCACGTATTTCAAGTGTTGAAAATGATGTTCATATATAAATAAATGCTTTTAAGAAGAATAGCTCTTCTATATAACAGCATCGGCAACATTTTTAGGCTGACTAGAGATCATAAGATTACATAATCTATTCATATACTGTTTGATGTTTTATGAGAAACTGGAAAATATGTATGAGGTTTGATAGCATGCCCATAGTTTGAGAAATTATGTCCAACATAAAGGGCGATACATACCTAAAATTTGAGTGTTGGTAAGTTAAAACTGAAGCAACATGCGCTGATCTTTCCAGATTGCTAATTCAACATAGTGGAACTCATAACCACCAATATTTACCTTTCTAACAATAAGCCACCAACACCCCCCATCCTCTAAGAAACCAAAGAAAGCTAAAGAAATACATAGAAATTATGTATCACTCTAAGTTGAACACAAGAATATAGGGAAGATCACGAAAAGTGGAAAGGAGAAGAGAGAAGAGGATAGACAACGGAGAGGAAGATGGAAAAATTGGAGGGGGAAATTTTAATAACTTTGTGTACAAAATTCAATATTTGTCTAAATAAAAAACATTGAGCCTCTATTTTCTTAAAATAAATATCTGAGGATAATGCTTCAACATTTATGTATAAAGATCTCCGTAATGAAAGCCACCTACCATATCCACACATGTATCCTGGATTTTGTGTTGAACGTAGCTAATGTCACAAGTGTCATAGGCTGTTTCCCTCCTTGGAGTGTGTGCTAAAGCTATTGAAATCAGTGTTATCAAAACCATAAAAATTGTGAACTGAACTGAAAACTGGTCCAGTTATATACTAAAAACCGGTGGCAAACCTGTGCTATTCAACCGGTCCAGGTTGATCCGTCAGATCCCCCTCTGAATAAGTAGCTCCATTTCAGCAGAATCGTCCATACTTACTGAACGTGCTATAATTTATAATCTTTTACCTATAAAAATACATAACTTGTTTCTTATTTTCACCCCATGCTCTTTGGGTTTGTTTTATGCATTTTATGGTATTAGGACTTATGTAAATGTATCTGGTGTAGAAAAGTATCGAGGACAAACTGATCAAATTGAATGCGGAGAAAAGCAACATTGAAGGGGAAATTGTCCGTGTCGAGCCTGAAATTCAAAAGGTGTGCTTTTTTGGTCTTTGTGTTGTTATTACGAGTTCAGAAACACCTAACTTATCTGGGGCGTTTGCAGTTGGAAAATGTAATCAACAAAAGAAAATCTAGGATCTCGTCTTTAGAAAATGCGATCAATGATATTGTTGACAGAATCTACAAGAAATTTAGCGAGTCTGTTGGGGTAGCGAACATTCGTGAATATGAGGAAAACCATCTCAAGGCAGTTGAGCAAATGGCTGAAGAAAGGCTCAGCTTGCATAATCAGCAATCAAAACTGAAATACCAGTATGTACTCAGTTTATTTTTTAATTCTTTATATATATGTCTCGATATTGTGTCTGTTTGCCTGCAATGTCCTTTTACACTGTTGAAAGCTCGTTGCACTTAACAACTTAAACCCTCCAAGAACCTAAGGTTTTAACAGTTGTTTAATGCGCATGTCATTATCCATTTTTTCCAAAAGCTTTCACAAAGTATTCAAGTCATTGTCTTACTGAGGGATTTTTTGAAGCAGCAGTTTAATTTGAACTCTTTCTGAATGTTGAATTTGACTCTGGATCTTGACTGAACCATCAGTGGACTTATATTTCATAAATCCATCATCTTCTTTCTGGAAGCCTTTTTTTTACTGTTTCAGAATGTGGAATTTCTGGTGACAATGGAAAAAGCTATCTTCAGATTAGGAAGGTTGAGTATGATTAGACACACAAATTTGTGTTTAACTTCCAATGCTCTCAAGTATCTTTCCCACTTGATCTCTTGTTATATCGGGGAAGTTTCCATGTAGTCCTAATCTGTACACCCATTTTATATTTGTCCAGGTTAGAGTATGAACAGAAACGAGATGTGGGATCACGGATTACCAAATTGGAATCAACACTCTCTAACTTGAAAAATGCTACGAAGGAGGTTGAGAAAAGCCAAATTGAACTGAAGTCAGCGATGGAGGCAGCAAACACTGATATTGATCGGTTAAAAGAAGAAGTGTTAGGTACTTCTTGTCCGTTGTTTCATCCTGGTTATGTTGATGCTGATGTTCTCCAGTTTTAATTGTCAAATTCCAATTTTTCTTCTTTGGGTCATCTGAAAATTTTGAGTTTGACATGAGAACTCAACAGTGTCCATTTCTTCTTTCTTAGAGTGGAAGTCAAAATCAGAAGAGTGTGAAAGGGATATTCAAGAATGGAAGAGAAAGATTTCAGCTGCTACAACAAATATTAGCAAGCACAATCGTCAAATTAAATCAAAGGTAAGCTGTAATGGTTACGTCCTTCAGAAAATGATGTTTCTGAACTTCCAGATATCATTAGTTAATGATCTCTGATAAGAGCCGTCGAGTTCCAAGTTAAATGTTAACAAAGAGAAGAATAGATGTGGTTAATATATATATATTTTTTTCTTGATTTTGCAGGAAGCCCTGGTTGAGCAGCTGAATTTGCGGAAGCAAGAGATATTGGAAAGGTGTGAATTAGAACATATAGACATTCCAACAGTTGGCGATCCTATGGATACTGGATCGTCATCCCCAGGGCCAGTTTTTGATTTCAGCATACTAAGTAGATCTCTTCAGCAGAGATCTAAGCCATCTGAGAGGGAGAAGATTGAGGTAGAATTCACACAGAAAATTGCTGCCTTAATGTCTGAAATTGAAAGAACAGCTCCAAATTTGAAGGCACTGGATCAGTACGAGGCTGTTTTGGAGAAGGATAAAGCTGCTTCGAGAGAATGGGAAGCGGCCAGAGATGAGCAGAACAAAATCACTGCTGAATACAACAGAGTTAAACAGATAAGGTGCTTTATGAGTTCCATAGACTGCCTTGCATATTATAGATGATAACATGACTAGAAGCATTCGTCTTAAGGATTGTACTTCCCGAATTCAATGGGCCTATTAGGACCAGGAAATGATGCTGGAGTTTGGTTGGAATAACTACGTTTAACCATTAAACATCACCTCTTTTTATTATGGGATTGCCCAACATAGGAGATTGGCTGATGACGCCCTTAATAAATTTACTTTTGAGCATCTCTTGACATCAAGATCTATCACTGAATATATGGTACCATACTATGCCTTCAAACTTGCTAGTCCACTTATTCTCAAGTCCATCTTTTTTGAAATGACTTCATCCCACAAAATTATATTCCATCACTGCCTTGGTGCAACCATTTAGAATAACTTGTTGCTGTTACGAAGTATCTTATTCTTTTCTATTTCTCGTTGTGGATATATTTAAATTCCTCTCTATCGTATTAGTTCTTGATCTTTCAATAGCTGGGAACACTAACTAATTCACAATAGGTCAAAATGTTAAACAGGAGTAAACAGCACTGTTGATTGTGAATTTGTGATAACCAGTCTTGAAAATTTGAATTGATGGGTGTGCATCTTGGCATTGATGACTGGTAATTGACCTTAAGATGCTAGGTTGCAATAAAAATGATTACCTTAATAAAATCTAGAAAACATGGGTACAAGCCCATGATATAGGTGTTGAATTTCATATAGGCTATTGAGAATCCGTGAAGTTTTCTTTTTGAAACCGCTTACTATTTATTTGATGTAGTGGATTCTGATTTGTATCTTTTCTTCTATTCGCCTTGGCAACATGTAGAAGGCAATCAAAAAAGTATTGGCAACATCTTGACTTGTCTTCATCTTGAGTTTTCTCCATATATTACCTGTTACATTGCTACAATTTTGTTTCCTAATGTTCTCTTTGGATTATGCTTATATTTTTATAATTTTTACCACCTTAGTCTTTATACTCATTCAGCTTTGCAATTGTTATCCCTCGCTGTGGGTTTGTTCCAGCAGCACATCTTCAGTCTATTCATCTTAAATTGTCAAGTGAACGTTTGCTAATTTCAAAGTTGAATACAGGCATGAATTATTTATGAAAGCTTTTGACCATATCTCTGGCAACATTGACAAAATTTACAATGAACTCACAAAGAGCAATGCACACTCAGTGGGTGGGCTGAGCGGCACACATGCTGTGGGTGGGACAGCATATCTGAACTTGGAGAATCCTGATGAGCCTTACTTATATGGCATCAAGTACAGTGCTATGCCCCCAACAAAGCGATACCGTGATATGTCTCAACTATCCGGTGGAGAGAAGACTGTTGCTGCACTTGCCTTGCTATTTTCCATTCACAGGTATGTACAAGGCAATGCATAAAAAATTGTCAGAAGGAAAGCAGTAAAGTTGGTATTCTGCTATAGATGCTGTTGATCCTCTCTTTTCCTTTAATCTTTTGTTGAGATGCACCTTGCAATTTCTCTAGTGCCTCTGTATAATTATTATTTTACCTCCTTATTGCTAAATTAAACCCATGTGAGGCTTTTGGCTTGCGAGGTTAATGATGCAACGGTTTTAACTGAAAAAATTGTTGGTTTTTGACCTTGGTTCTTTTTTTTCTTTTTTTTCTTCTGTTCGTTTATCATTTTTTGGCAGTTACAGTTTTCGGAGATCTTTTGAAGGAATTGCTTGTCTTACAGCTTTTGTCCATGGAATTTTCAGTTTTAGGCCCTCGCCCTTTTTTATACTGGATGAAGTGGATGCTGCATTAGACAATTTAAATGTCGCCAAAGTAGCTGGTTTTATACGATCAAAATCATGTGGAGGAGCAAGGATGAACTCGGATTCTGAATTTGGTTGTGGTTTTCAGAGTATCGTGATTTCTCTGAAGGACAACTTTTATGACAAAGCTGAAGCTTTGGTTGGTGTTTTCAGGGATTCAGAAAGAAGGTGAGAAATACTTGTCCTGTTAGATTATTGCATTTGCAGTATACTATAGATACGAGTTTTTATTTTCCATACTACGTCCTTGACAAAATTGCTACATTTTTTTTTTGTCCAGCTGCTCGAGAACGTTGACATTTGATTTGACAAAATACCGCGAATAATGAGAGTGACTCCATACTGCAGTGGCATATGTATCTGCTGTCTATGCTATGTTCGAAGTTCGTGTTTATCTGCTGTCTATTCAACGTTCGAAGTTTGTGTTTAAGACAGCTTTGTTTTCGTATTGAATATAAAAAGATCGTGTTATTAATAGTTTGAGGGTATACTAGTTTCGTTTTAAGACATTGTGATTTGACATTTTGCATTACTAGTAACTTTGCATAAATGGTTCTCTCCCATCCCCCACCCCCGGATTTTCTAACTCTCCAACTGAGATTCGAACCCTTTTCACTGACCTGATAATGAAAATTCTGTAATTCATATAAAATTTTTTGGTTTCTTCACAAGTGGAACAATGTTTAACTACAAGGAGGTTATGTAGAATGTAGAACTACAATTTAACAATCAACTATATGTCGAATGGCATAGCTTCTGAGGCGGTCAAGATTGGTGCAAATTAATGGTTTAATTAATTGGTCTATTTGTCACTATTGTTATTGTATTTTGCACTACATTTTAATTACAATAAAGATTTTAAATTTTTACTCATCATCACACTAACGTTCTCAATTTTTTGTTGCATTTTTATTCTCCTTCTTTCATTACTTAAATTTTGGAACATCTTGTCCTTGATGTTGATTTTCGTCCAAGAAATCTATTAGAAGGCTTTAATGACTTATTTAAATGAACATTTTTTTTAAAAAAGATGAAATCTATTAGAAGGCTTTAAAGATGTTTGACAAAATATTTTCCCTCCCATTTCAATGAACGATAATATAGTAATCAGGCACACGATGTGCTATTAATCGAAGTTTAGGAATAACTAAATAAGAATATGATAAAAAAAAGTTGGGGATATAAGTACAACAATGATCAATTGTTGATTACTTTAATTACAATTTGGAGGGACAAATAAAGCATGAAAATGTAACTACCCTTGATAAAATAGTGAGTTTTCTCCAATTTTGTCATTCAAGTTTTTGGTATTCGTGTACGAATCAAACTAATGCCTAATTCTCTGATATTCTTATGGCACATTTATTTAATAATTTATTTTTATTATTTTTCAATGTGAACCATCTCTCTTTATTTTGTCTAATTATTGTGAACGTGCTATGTAAGGATCTTCATAAATGATCCTTTTCACTTGTTTTTGTTGCATTTGGTTCGCATTCCACCTCATAAGCACCACTAAATATTCCGTTAAAATCTCAATCGTAAAGACCCAATAATTCACACCATCTGAATCAACGGTTCAACTGTCAATTCATAAAATACCCCCTCCAACCCCCACTTTTTTCTTTTGCTTTTCCGAAGGAAAGGAAAAGGAATCTAAAACCCCTTATTCAGCACCTCCCCGGAAGAACTCCGGCAGGGCGGAGCTCGGCAAAATGCTAGTGGAGAAAGTGGCTCCGTTGGAGGTTGATGATGACACCACTACCACAAACCAAGAAACCTGTGAATATGATGCAATCTTAAAGCCAAAACCTCAAGGATGTGATGAATTTTGCACATTTGAAATCAAGAAGTTGATTAGATTTCGTTGCAGGGTGGAAGATGCAATTCTTGAAAAGACCCTGTTTGGGAAAAAGAAAAAGAAATTCTTTTCCAAAGGAAAGGACAAGAAAAATGAAGATAATTTGGAGGACATTACTTTATGGGGTGTCCCTTTATTACCAAGCAAAGGTCATCAAGGTACAGATGTTGTCCTAATGAAATTCTTAAAGGCAAAAGATTACAAGGTGTCTGATGCATTCAAAATGCTGCGCAGAATACTGAAATGGAGAGGGGATTTTGGAGCTAATGAAGTTCTTGGTGAAAATTTCGATCCCCGGCTCGAAAATACTTTGTTCTTGAACGGCAAGGACAAAGAAGGCCGTCCTTTGTGTTACAATGTGTTGGGGGAGTTTGTTAATAAGAAATCCGGGAACCAATTCAATGAGAAAAGAGAGGAGTTTTTGAATTGGAGAGTTTATTGTTTAGAAAAAGGGATTCAGAATCTTGATTTTAAACCAGGTGGGGTGGATTCAATTGTTCAGATCACAGATTTGAAGAATTCTCCAGGGCATGCTATAAATGAAGTTAGGTGGATTAGCAAGAAATGGCTGATGCTGCTTCATGATAATTACCTTGGAATCGTTCACAAGAATGTAAGTTTGAGCTTGACGGAATCTCAAAATAGCCCAGTTTATGAAGATTCTTATTCGAGGAAATTAAAGAAAACTGGACAGTATTAATAGTTTTTTCTTAAAATTTGCAAATGATTCTAAACATTGTGTTGTTGCAGTTTATTATAAATGTTCCAGCATGGTTTCTGGCTCTGCACGCTATAAACTTGAGGCTCATTACCCAAAAGAGCAAGCACAAGTTTGTTTTCGTCAAGTCCTCAAGAGTTACAGAAACCCTTCTCAAGTAAGTTTATTCTTCTCTAATGGTTTAAGCTCTTAGACTTGATAACGTCAAATTTCATTGGACTTGTAGGTATGCCACTCCAGAAAACTTACTAGCTCAATATGGTGGCCTTTTGAGAGAAAATGACACCGAGTTCTCAACAGATGACAAAGTTTTTGAAATAAATGCTAGAGCGAATACAACTGAGCGCATTCAGATACCTATCAATGAGGTATTTAACAGTCAGTCCTGTCCAGTCGAGTTCGACGTATCTAACACTCATTCTATATAAAATTGACGCAGGCAGACGTGACAATGACTTGGGATGTAACCGTGGTTGGGTACGAGGTGACATACAAAGAGGAATTTGTTCCGGACGATGATTGTTCGTACCAGATTTTGCTTCAGAATGAGAAGAAAATGGGTGAAAGTGTAAGAAATTCATTTCACATTAGAGAACCTGGGAAAATAGTGATAACAATAGGGAATGGGACTTTCAAGAAGAAAAAAGTTTTCTATAGGTATAAGAGCAGGCCCAGTGTTCCAATATATATGTTGAGGAAATGATACACCAAACTTTATCTTCTGATATATGGACAATCAAATTGTGTGTATAATGTATATAATTTTGTTTATTGTATTGTTGACGTTGGCCTCTCCTGAATCAAGGTTAAAAAATATTTACAAGTGGTAGAGGTGTGTCCTTCCCAATCCTCTCGTATTAGGAAAAGGTCTTCTCAATGCTCTAATGCTCACATCGGATATGAATCGAATTGTACACACGGTGTTTGAGTTGCTCAACCATGACTACTCGAACAAGCAAAAGGTTTTGATATTTTCTTTTTTTTCTCTAATTCAATCCCACACGTGCGAAAGAAAAATAAGGGATATAGTCAAACAAATTGGTACAAAGGATACGATTGGACGAGTTACTCTATCTTTATTCCTAGAAACAAAGCAAAGTCATGCACGAGACTAACAATGTCAAAAAAATAGGTTCACTCAGTTTTTTTTTATTTATTTTTTTATTTTTTTCCTTAATATTTTGCAGGATATCCCGTGAAATATATATATTTTTGTTGTCCTTGAGGCTTTGACCGTACCTAACAAAATTTCAGACATTTTAAAAGTTTTTATTTCATCAGTTTTTCTTTGTATTTATTTCATTTTTTCTAATCATTTTAATTATATTCTTTAAATAGAAATAACATAATTAATTAAAAATTGCAATATAAGACGGGATATAAGGGTTTTGTATTATTGTTTACAACGTTTTTTTATTTTTAGTGTTATTACACTGAAAATAATACATTTGACAACTTTTATGGTGTATTACACTGTGATACTGAAGGCATCAATATCAGCCTATACTTCAATTTAGTTTCGATTTTCGGACCCTTTTTGTTTCAACCATTCTTCTCGTAAATTCCTCAAGAGCAAAGGAAAAAGGGAAAAAAAAAAAAGAATATCGACAAATGAAAGGTATAAATGCTAAAAAAAAGGTGTTTGAACCTACCCATATTGATTCTTGTGGGTTGAACGTAAGTTTCAAGCTATTATAGAATCTTTGCAAGTGGGAAAATCGTAAAGCAAATGCATTTCCACGAAAAAAAACAATAAATGTGCATTTAATTGTCAATATTTTATATGAAAAATGTATTTTTTCCAGTCATATTTCTACTTTTATATTGTTTGATTGATATTTTTTCCTTGTAAAACATTTTCCTATTTATAGTCACGCGATTAAATTTTCCTCAAAATGAAGGAAAATATTTTTTAGAGGGAGTAAAATTTTACTTTTCAGGGAATTCAATCTCTCTCTTATCTATCCCCCTCTCATCTACCCATCAATAAAAAAATGGACAAATATAATATTTTCTAGGTTGAAAGCTAAATCAATCAAACACATTTAATCAATGATTTTTATACAAATAAGTTCCAGGCAATTGCATTTCCTAAAATTTATTTTCTTTCCATGCAAATTTTATGCTCGTAGTAATTGAATGTGTTTGATTGATTTAGTTTTTAACCTAAAAAATATTATCTTTGTCTATTTCTTATTTGTGGATAGACGGAGAGAGAGAGATAATGAATTGTCTGAAAAATAAAAATCATTCTTCCATAAAGAAAATGTTTTCCTTGTTTTTGAAGGAAATAGGGTCACGTGACCAAAAGTTGGAAAATAATTTTCATGCAAAAAATTGTCAATAAAACACCCTAAACGTAGAAATTTGGATTAAAAAAATGACATTTTTCGTGAAAAATAAAGTTAATCAAACACACTCTAATAATAATAATAATAAGAAAAAAAAGGCATATATTCTAATTTTCACAGTATATTTATAAATTTAGATAAGGCAAGTCATCATATTCTTTAATTTAATGCTCTTAAATTTCTAAGAATAAAATAAAAAAAAATCAATTCTCAGTGAAATAAATGTTACTATCAAAGCTCTTCAGACTTTTCTAATTGTAATATTTAACGAGGAAATTAATATTATCCATATTTATACCTTTTAATTAATTAACTATAAAACGTTATATTTCCAGTAATAACAAGACAATGTGTATATAATAATGCCTCATATTAAATATTTATCAGTCAATATAACAATTACACGTTGAGAAGTAATAAAATCACATTAAAGAAATAAAGACACAAAAAAAATACTTAAAATTTATAAATGTTCATATCAATGTGACACTACGTACTAGTCCGCCGCTACATTAATTCACAATAATAATAAAAAGGTTTACAAGAGAAAATCCTATTTTCTCTCATCTCTCTCTCTCTTATTTTTTTTTTTTGTTGGGGATAATGATCAAACGATGACTTCCTATTTATGAGAAAAAATAAGACAAAATCAAAATTACAAGTGCAAAATTTTAAACTTGTTGTAAAAAGAGAAAATATAAGTCAATAAACTTGTGTGAATTATAATGAGAACTAAAAATCTATACTTACATGGGAAGATTATGAATACAATGATAATAATTTATAGGACTGTAAGGGTACAATTGTCATTCATTAATAAACTTACCATTGCAACACTTTCCCTTGAATGACGCATTACAAAATATCTATTTCGTTGAAACCTTGTTTGATAAAAGTCCTAGTGTGAATCATTTGCTTCAGGCAATGGTACAGCATTAGTTGGACGTAACCCATGATTTTTCATCAACAGTTCATTATTTTGTTCAATCACAAGCGGCAAAATATGAGTTTTGAGTACCTTTTAAAACCACGTTACAATATTACTGCTGCAGGAGCACATTCAAGATGTGAAACATGGAAAAAGTTTTCTCCAATATATCTTCATCAGTGATTTTTTCTCCACAAAGTCAATTTTGAACATATTCTGAACAATTTAGAATTGTACTCACTAACAGTTTTGAAGTCTTGTAAACGAAGGTACATCCACTCGTAGCGAGATTTGGGAATGACTATAGTCATCTGATGATCAAATCTTTCAGTTAATTTTTTCTAAAGAACCTATTGATTTTCTTAGTGAGATATTCAATTTCCAATCCATCATGAAAATGATGAGACGAACGAAGATGAATACTTTTACACAATTGTGTATGGATTCTTTGTTTTGGACACGTGACCTTTCTTGGGTGTGCTGCTTTGCTCTCTCTCCCTTTTTTAGGGTTAGTCCACTCACTATGTAGCTCGAAAGAAAAGCATAACCCTTTGCTTAGTTAGCCAAAATAGACTTTTTAGACCAACTTTATTCTTTTATTGTCTTTTCCAAACCTTTGAGACAAGATGGATATTAGTATCGAGTATCCATGAGAAATAATTTTTATAAGATATGTCAAGTGCAGCAAACTTAAGTTTTGTGATGTTTACTGTATGATTAACTACACAATAAAGTAATAATAAATAAAACTAGTTTCGAAGAATATGATTAAATATCAAGTAGTCAATATCAACATGATATAAGTTACGTGTTTTCCTTCAAAAATAAAACACTAATTTAAAATAATATGTTCTTCGAAACATGTGCTATTTCGGGAGCATGTTGTATTTTACTCTTGTTTGTTCAAGAGTAATATATCAATATTCTTTTGGAATATTGAAAATTATAATTCATTCTTTTCAGGAGAAAGTAACATTCTTTTGGAATATTAATTATAATGTTGTGCTACTTCAATAGCAACAACATGATAAATTATTAATTTAAAGTTTATGGAAAAACATCTAAAAATATTTAATCACCATATAAACATGATATGAATTTATATGGAAAAGTTAATTACCAAAAATGTAATAGTAAAAATCTTCTGAACATGAACTTGAATTGACGTCATATATAGATATGCAAATGTGACAAAAGTAATCTTTTATGTATAAAATGAAATAATCATGATGCCTACACAAACCCATGAATTGATGAAATACTTAACCATGGAATTGATATTTGTAAACCATGAATTGACCTAATTGAATAGTGCTGTAAATTGATCAATTCGACGCACCATTTATTATTAAAGTTGGGTAGTTTTCTACTATTAAAAAGAAAACCAAATGAACGTACATGTATTATTATTTGTATGAATTGGATTAATAAATTTATGAATAAACTCAGTCTCGAGATTCGTGAATTTATGAATTGAATGCATGGATAATTATGATTTTTGCACAATTAATAAATCAATTACATGCATGAATTAACGAAAAAAATTCATGTCACCAAATTAATTTTGGCATATGTGATAGATTATTATGCTTTAAAAAATTTACTACATTCACTAAATTTTGAAAAATTAAGTTATTGTGCTGATAACGTGTTGTAAAAAGAGAGAAAAAGAGAAGAGATAATACTTGTGTGTATTATAACGAGAACCAAAACATTATAATTATAAGACATGATTAGGGACACAACAGTAATAATTTATAGGACTGTGGGGATACAATTGTCATTTACTAATAAACTTATAATTTACAACAAAACTATCCTTAACGAAATTTAGGTGCGGGATGCCTATCCCAAAGCATATGGACTTCGCACAATGACAATAATTAATCTCTATAACTTAACATCTAATGCAATGAAAATGAATACAAATGAGGAACATTCATGGAACGCATTGATTTTAAGAATACTCATCAACTTAGAGGTGAATAATTCATTGATTCGTAATAACACATACTGAACAATCCACGAATGATAGGAAACAATCCAAAAATGTCAAATTCAATTCAAATTCACAAATGCAAAATAAAACAATAGCCTTAAAGACTGCAATTAATTAAAGAACTAGTGATTATCTATTAATATTATAGTAATTTGTTGATACGGTATTTTGTTATCTAATTAAAAGGAATCAGTACCATCTTTTTTATCACTTTAGCGTAAGAATTAAGTGGTTAATTAAGCTACTTAATTTCTTTATTATTAATTATCCAAGAATAATTCTACCTCAGACCACTATATATATGAAAAAAAACTCCAACATTTTTGCTCAGCAATCTTCTATCTGTATCTCTAATGTCCTGCTTGAATTTCAGAAGATTATTGCCTCCAAGAGAAGTATGGAAGGTAATAACCAGCAAATTTCAACTCAGACTGCAAAAATTTAAAGCGATCAAGGAACATAAAACCAGATCCCGAAAAGCTTCCAAGAAACTTTCATGGTTAAAACCAAACCTTTCGATTCAACCTAAGAAATTCAAACGCAAAAAACCTGCTACTTTAGGTTTTCAATGTCACAGCCTGTGTCATCTACAACAAAGAACAGCTCCTTTGTACATTGATAAGCTGTTTATACAACCTGTATCTGTAGTCAAAGAGCAAGAAGTGGGAGAATCAAGTGAAAATAAGGAGAAATGTTCATCAAGTAGTTCTGATTATAATCAGAAAAGTAATTATTTGCAAGAATCCTTCAATGACGAGAGCATGCAAGAAGCGGATGATATGTGGGAATCTTTGGTGGCATCACCGCAAATGAATGGAATTAATGAGAGAGCTGAAGAGTTTATCGCCAGGTTCCGGGCTGAGTTGCAGGAGCAAGAAATTTTGGCTAGTCGATTGTAACTTTTTTATTTTTTTGAAATGTGATTTTCTACTCTGTAAATTATTTTTAAAGTAATGCTATTTATCGCCATGTACTTTTGATACTCTTCAAATATTATTTACTCCATGTTTCATACAACTTAGCTTTTGATAAAAAATTATATTAAAGTCAACAATTAATTTTAATCACATATTTCATGAAACTCACAACTTTTATCAATTTTTCAACTACACATTTTATCATATTTTATCAAAATCTACTAAAAATAATCTGATTTTTAGCTAAACTATGTAATTTTGTTCGATGTTAGTGTATTTTCCATTTAATACTTGCCAAGCTTTATATAATCTACTGTATAATTAGTTCAAAAATAAAGTTTAACTTATATTTAGGGATGGCAAAAAAGCT
>CAIGRP010100431.1:17500-29834 GCA_903798385.1 Fraxinus cuspidata | reverse complement strand
ATTCTGTATCCTTGACACAATTAAAATCCCTGAGTTTAAAGTTTCAACTAGATCTTCAGTCAATCATACAAGTGAAACATAGGATAATGACATCATCCTTATAATTAAACAAAAAGAATGACAGATAGAGTATTCCATTGTGCAAAGCAATCACCTCCTCAAATGACCAATCATCGACTTGGTCCTTTTTGTACCCACTTCTTGGAGACCATATCAAACCCTCCAACATGCCAGTAAACTTATCTATTTTATCTCCCAGAACAGCCAACTCCCTCCACCCTCTCTGCCCTCGCATCATCTCATCCATCCTGCATTAATAACAGTGGAACATAAATTTAAACACCATACAACAGCCTTTTTCACTTTATTGAGTTTATAACTATTTTTATTCCAGTAAATAACTACGATAATTTGGGCTCAAAGATCCTGGCTAGAGAATGGCTAAATAAACTCTATAACAGCCAAAACCATAGACTGATATGCAAGCACAGTCTCTGACTTTTTGAAGCCTTCTTAAATTACTATAAGCACAGCTTTTAGAACAATATTCAAAATGAACATAAATTCTAGATGGGGCGCAAAACCAAGCAAAAGCAAAATGAACATTACCTTCTGAAAGTATATAATGGTACATTAATCTGCACATTTTGTTAAAAGCATGCGCATGCAGATATGTTTATCTCTAGGAGTAAAAAAAATTCTATTCGTGAAGTGGAATAAAAACGAGAACCTAGCTTGCAGGCTCACCCCCTCTGAGCAATAAGAATGTGTATCCCTCTCTTTCCTTCAGGTAGTGTCCGTGCGAGAACCTTATTCTTGAGGGAGGAGGTAATTTTCCAAATTGTTGGTGCCATGATTTCTTGGGATAGTTACTTGACCTTGTTTCATAAGTATCCTCTTAAATATCATAGCATAATTGTCAATTCCTGAAGTGGTTTATTTGTTCATTTTAATCTCTCGTTTGAACTGTCCTTAATGAAATGTTTCACTATGTAATATGTTTCTTACAAATAGGAAACAAGTATAAAACAAGGAATTTATAAAATAGTGATCTCAACTTATCAAATATGATTATGCTCAAATATGATATGCAGAAAAATTAAACAATAGATATTATGTTCCTTTGTAATAGATATTACAAGGGTGGCACAGTAGTACTACAAAGGCCTTAAATCTAAAAATACGTAATGGATATACAGAATAGGGAAAGACATTATTTCTAGCAACAAAAATGTCAAGTAAATGACCTGAAAAAGGTTTTCTGAACTGAAGTTCCGATATCACCAGCCAAATAAGCTTCATGTCTGAGCACTTGTTGATGAAGATACTTAGCACAGAATTTGGCAACCACCTTACCTGAAATATTTGATGGATTTACAAGAGAACCCGCAAGCTAATTTTAAGAAATTATTATCTACTTTGAATGCTCCTTAATCAAATAGCTAAGAAACTTATCTATATTATGGTCTATTTCAGAAGGCAGTTTATTTTCTTTACTGCATCAGATTAAAATAATAATAATAATAATAATACTAATAACAATAATTAGCATCCTTGTGTCCAAACTAAACATAGACTGACATAGAGTGACTTGGCAGGGCGCAACAACAATATAGATCTGCTAAATGGTGAAATACAGAGTCCTACAGACATATTAAGTAAAGGAAATTAACAGGACATAATAAAAATTGAAATGTGATATGGAAAATGAACTTGCAAAAATAGATGAGATGCAGACTTCAAGTCTACATATAGAGATACGAAAAAAATATGATAAAACAGAACATTGGAACCAGCTCTTAGCGAAAGTCATATTAAAAATAATTTTCAACGTAATCTTGTGCAAAACACTGTCTGTCCCTCTCTCCATGTTGATGATGGTCCACGATAATGTATATTATAATAACAAATAAAAAATGTTTTATAAACACGTTCCTAGAAACGAAATTGTACTCAAGAAAGGGGAAGCTTCTCAATAAAGTGGATATCTTGAAAAATCCATTGTCTTCAACCATACATCTTATACAAGGATCGCCCTGCAGTGGGGCCATGTGATTGGATTCAAAAAGTAGAGAGGAAAACTGAAATCACCGCAGAGTCTACTGGCACTGAATATATTCACTAACTTGGAAGTTGAAGTACAAGTTGGATAAAAAAAAAACACTATTTTCTTGTTTTCAAACAAAACCATGCGGAGATGTTGCATGTCATATTGTATTTGAATTCCCATCTTAATAAGTGATTTCACAAGGGATCTACAAATTTGCAGAGTCACAGCACTAGACCGAACAAGCATCTATAACGAATACGCAAACTCTTCATTTTCCAAACTAGATGTAGTTGTTTACGCATTTGTTTTGCAAGGATAAAACTCGAGGAACCCAAGACAGGTTATAAATGCATATAATCCAACATATCATTTTCTTCTGCTTGCTCATATCTTTGGACCCACATATATATGCTGAGAAACACACAAGATATATATATATATATATATATATATATATATATATTCCAGCCATATTATAGCCTATAGGATACATTAACTTATTTACCAACATGCAGAATATCAACTGTTGAAAAAAAAAACAAACAAACAAGTAAAGTTACCTCCATGACCATCATAAACACCAAAAAATGAAGTGGAAGAATCCAAATCAGGAACTGCCGTATGCTAAGGGGGAGAAAAAAATAGTCACCAACTATTGAAGTGCTAAATCAAGGGACAAAATTATAATCAAACCATATGACATTAGGAAATGGTAAATCAATGGCAATAACTTGAATCACATGACAGAAAACAAATTTAATGTGGTACAAGAGCATGATCTCTACTAGAAATCTTAACTACTTACAGCATCTTCCATTGTAGAACGCCATCCTTGCATTGATGATAAGCCATATCTAAGCCTGCTATTCTCACCATCTTCAGAAAACTTCTCTGTTTTAGGGGTACTGAGATATATACCCATCTGTTTTAACTGAAACTAACCCAACATAAATTCAAACCAAGATCTTCAACCAAAAGAATGGAAACACGAAAAATTAGGAAACATCTAAAAAGCCTGCAAATCTTACTTAGTCAATCACACCAAGTATAAATTTCTAGATATTGTCAACTCGTTTCAATGCTTGAAAAAAGTCCAAATATAACAATCAGAACGAAGTGATGTCTATAGCATCAAACATTCAAACTCAAACTCCACAGATGAGAATAGCTTTCCCAAAAAAAATTCCATAACCACCAAAAAACAGAGATATGGGAAGAAAAAGAAAATTCAAACCCATAACCCACAAAATCAAGAAAACACCATTTCAATATTATTGTGCATTTTTCGTATTTTTCAGTTTAAATTTCTAAAACATGTTTTGCATTGAACTCCAGAAATGGCTAATATCAAACTAAAATCGAGCTTGAAAACCAAACTGCAAGAAACCAATTTTAACCTACAATCAGCATAGAAGATCAAGAAATGGTGGCAGAAAAATAATCACACATGAAATCGCTGAAAATATACCATTTCGCTTTATAATGTCTAAAATTTACAAGAACAAAGACGATACCAAAAAGGGTTTATGCAGTAGCATCATTTTCTACTTACAAGCCAGTAGCAACCAACAATTTTGGCAATAAATGAGTACACAAAGTCCTTCCTTTCAGAGAAAACAAGAAAAAAAAAACAAAAATCCAGAAAAGGTTTCAAAAATGGATATAATTATTGGTGAAAGAATTGAAAATGGAGACAAGAGGAGAGAGAGAGTTTTGTTCGGTACATGAATGGTGATTTTTCGATAAACATGAATGATGCATTGTGAATTTGCTGTCCAAATAATAGAATATTATTTTTTGTTAATCTGTAAAGATTCTGAATTCGGGCTTATTTTTCATGGAAAATGAAAAAAAAAATTTCTATTTTTCAACTTTTACAGTGTTTGATAAACAAATTTTTCTCGAAAAATGTTTTCCAACTTTTTAAATTTTCCACCGTTTAGAGGAAAACAAATTCTTGATGTTTTAGTTGGTAAATATTTTCTAGGTTGGTTGGGTTTTTTTTTTTTTTTTATAATTGGAAAAAATTCTAGACACAATGGTAAAAAAATTTATCACTTTCAATGACAATTTTCACGCAAAACAAAGTCAAATGAATGGTATTCGGTATGGTAATTTATTTTTCAATTTTTTTATTTTTTTGGCAATTGGAACAAATTCTAGATCCAATGGTAGGAAAAATAATCACTTTAATGGACATTTTTTATAAAAAAAATGAAGCCAAACGGACACCAAACTTTCAACATTTTTCATGAAAAATTATACCAATCAAATACAATTAATTACAAATCTCAGTAAAACAATTTCTATGCAAATCAATTCCCTGTAAAACATTTTCTTTCCACCCATTTTCCACATTTGCAATCAAACGGACCATAAAACTTAAAGTTGAGAAACTAACCAAATGAAATTTAAGCTGAAGGTTGGGTAATTAAAACCTTTTTCTACCTTAATATATTTTATCTACATTTTAATTTGTCATTTTCCCATTTTGTTCTTAATGTCGCTCAAATATACTATATTAAAAAAGGTACGAAGTTTATGCCCTCTTTGATAGAAAGTAAAATTTCAAATTTTAATTTAAGTCAAAGTTAACAATTAATTTTAATGACATATTTTATATAATTCATAACTTTTTAGCCACACATCTCATCAATTTTTATCAAAATCTACTAAAATATGATTTTAATTCTCACCAAACATGAATTTTATGTTATAGTGAGGTCACACGAAGTATTTAAGAAATTAAAATGGATTTTTATTAACACAAAATTAAAATATATTTACAATTATAGTTTCTCAAACACAATTTATCTATCTTCGATGATTTTCATCCAAAAGAATGGAGGTAGATAAACATAATGTCAAATACTTGAAGACAAAAGTGGGGTCGAACTCATACATCAAGAGTAACGTTGTAGATTTTTATGTTCGTGTGTCGAGTAGCTTGTTAGGCTAAGCGGAATTTTTCTTTCTAGACATATTCGGAGAAAAAATCACTTTTAAGTAAATAAAAACAATATAAAGTAATCTCTCAACAAAAAAATTATTTATTTTAAAATTAATGTTTTACTTATAAGTAAATATATTAATGAGTGAATTTTTAAGCTTAGCCAAACATTGAACAAAAGACAGATGTAGGATCATATTTGATGGCATCAGATAGGACTCTCCATCATGTAATGGGGCAACTTTGTATGATATCATCATATCCAAAAGATTTGAACCACATATTCCTTTCTTTATCTTAAAATAATTGATTATTCGAAGCTGGCAAATCAACAAAATCCATAATCAAGTAGGCAAACCAAAATAATCTAATTATCAAACCAAAATAATTCAAAAGATATTCCTTCAACCATTCACCTTCATTTATTGTGTGCACCTATCCATATTTCCATATATCTTTTTTGTTTGTTTTTAATGTTGAGTTCTAAATTTTGGCTATCAAAGATATTTTATTCGTGTTGGAATCTTTTGGGAGATATAGGAATTTTAAATTTTTGAGATTAGAAGTCATTTTCCAAGTGTTTGTAGATGTCACTTAAGTAGATAAGTATTCATCATTCTTTAATGAAAAATTAGTTAATCCAAAATTCACAATTTTACTAGGACTCAATTAAAACAATCAAATCGAGTTTACTTTTCCTAACAACTATAATTACAATGTCACTTTATTGTAATCGATTATGCAACATAACACAATTGTATTGATCACTCTCAACGCCTGTCCCAATTAAAGCATCATAGTGATGATTGGGAAAACAATTTGCCCTTTTAGTCCTGATATGAAAAATTATATTCCATAAATAATGAAAATTAATGTCAGCAATTTTGTATCATATGAGAAAACAATGGCAAAAAATTATTTCCCTCACACCAAACCCTTTTGCATAAACTTAATGTTTCTTCCATTAAATTAAAATATGAATGTCCAAAAAAGGAGATTAGCATCCAAGAAAAAATGATTAAGAAAATATTGAAAAAGTCATCAAAACTGAATTCTGGTCAATTCAGTGAATTAGAAGCATCTTCACTAACACGACTAATTGAGATGTTGGGTGGGACACGTATCAAATTTTTCAATCATTTTTATTTTTTAAAACAGAAAAACCCTTATGAAAAGTTAAGTTAAACCTTCATGTCAAGACCTAATGAATGGTGGAAATTCAAAAATCTATTATTTTTTTTATGTGGACAAAATATAGACACATGGGGTGTATAAATTTATTAGTTTGTTAAATATATTTTAAACAGTACGTGTAAAGTTGTTAAATAGGACGAGTCGAGTGCGAGCCATTTAGATCAACCAAAGTCGGATTTGATTCATCCCATGAAACCCCCTAGGAATGTCATTAACTATTTTAGCACACTTTATTACATTATGGGAAAATTGTTCGAGTAAAACCTTTAGAAAAAGTTAGATAATCCTCAATGCATCATTATAGTTACCCAATGAATTATCTATGCAAAATCGTCACATGACCCTAACATTGTCCAACTGTAAACTGAATTTTTAGTACTTGTCTATCAACGACCATCATCTTCCTCAATTCCTCAGCAAGCCTTGGTCTCTATAGTTAAACTCTCTGGCATATAACTACTCGAATTAATTCACTCAGACATGAAGAACGGTTCCCATTACACAATGGTTCTCAACATTATGAGTCCACAATTGATAAAAATTCTGATCTTTCCATAAATTTGCTAGACAAATTATGCATATTACACACACAAGCAAAACATACACATGAAGTAGGCTAATTTCAGCAACAGTTGAAGTGAACAAAAAGCGGATAAATGCCACTCGACTGCATTGTATTTCCATAGGGAAAGAAAACATGAGATACAAGCTTAGATATGACGATTTAGGGATTGAAATACTGTCCAACCAAGTCCGAATCTGCACTTTCTGCCTTCCTGTGAAAATCCAGTTAGAGATAACTGCATGCTGTATATATCAATGAGCCAATTTCTTCAAATGATGCAATGTCTTTTGTTTGATCCACTGGCGGTCATATGGAAGGTAAGCTTGAATTGAGTGATCATAGCTGCACAAATGAAATAGTGAAAATTACTTAAAAGCAAAGTGTTGCCTTGTAATAATGTGCGCTCAAAGAAGTACTTTATGTTTGTTTTTATGAATTCATGCAAGTGAATGTGATAATGTGTGTGCATTTGTATACGAGTGTGAGAGCAAGAGATGGGGAGAGAGAGAGAGAGAGACACTAATGCACTCAAATCTGCAAGACCGTCAATAAAATTGTAAAGATCCGATATATCATAAGAGAGGTTTCTGATGGCTGGATTTATCTCCTTGAGTTTCCTTTCATATAGTCCACAAATTCCTGCATAGAAAGAGGTAATAATCTTGCGCAGAGTGAAACATAATAGTGCACTAGGATTTTAACACACATAATTATGATATGCACCTCAATCCTTGTCCCAAGTAGTACTCTAATGGATGCATAGTATTAGACAGGACTAAGCATTATATGGAAATATATTAGCCGCCTTCTTTCTTTTTTCAATGGTATAGTCCTGTTCACGCACTCCTTACCAAACATGCCATAAAGCCATAAAACTCCATGTACAGTATGTACAATGGATATCAAAAAAGAATTTCTTTTTTTTTCTTTTTTTTAGGATAGACCAGTTGTAATAGTTGTTTTGACACAAGAAAAGGTTGGAATAGACAAATTTCAGCAAGATAACTTGAAACCTCACCATCCTAATCACATTGACCTGTAAACTGATGAAGAACAAATTTAAGTATACTGATGGAAAAATGACATTCAGATTTATAATATTGTTATACTGAGCTGATCTTAAAATATTTATGGTCTCGGTTCAACAATTTCATTTTACCAACATGCATGATCTTTGATGTTTTCTAGTATTATTGTTTATTTTCCTAATTAGCTGCTTTCTATTAAGAAGCTGTGTAAGTTTTCAGATTCTAAATTATCAATCCTTCTAAAGTAAGTACATTATATGACAAAATGAATTAGACGAATAAGGGTAACTATCAGAAATACATAAGCAATTATGGTAATTTGATGCATACCGTCCATTGCTTGACTGATTGAGTCAAAGTCCATAAAAGTACGGGTTGCTCTGTGCTGAGATGTTTGCATAAGAATAATAGTGTGCCTGTTAGACTGCATATAACATGAAAACACAGTAAGTAACAAGTAGAAGAACAAATCGCGAGGATAAATCATGCCAAAGTGAAACAAAAGTTCAAACACAGTTTCCCAGTCATGTAGCAGTTTCCTGTTAGATTGGAAAATGAACAAACCCAAATGGAAAGGAAATGGCCTTTAACATGCATAGTTCGGTAATGGCAGGAGTTACGACTCAGAGAGAGAAATTTTTATTCATATGATACATTCGAATTGACTGACTTAAATATGAAGAGAATTTTATTGTTGTAAACCCACCAAACTACCAATAGAAAAGAGAATAACAATGAATCAGTTTTGAAGTGGGTGAGCAGTGGAGTACTGCTGGATTAGGGCAACAGTTGGCACTTGGCAGCAGGGGAGGAGCAAACATTTAGAATTGACAACTAAAGCAGTTTTGTTCTTGCTTTTTTTCAGAATCAGACAGAGATTGAGAACGTATTTACCATTGGTATAGGAAATAATAGTGCTTGGTGCTTGTACTTGTAACTGAAGCAACAAATGAGGTAAAACATGGTAAAATCAGTCGGTAATGGTAAATTGGCAAGTGAAAATCAGTAGAGGCATTTTGGAGAAAAAGGCAGTCCCATCACTTCTTAGAGGAAAGACCATTTCCGATAGCTACTTAATCACAGTTTATCACTCCCTTAGGTTTACTATTAGTTAAACCTATAATAGCCATTTTATGAAGAGCAATTCTTTTCCATTTGGCTTCCATCCAAGTGGCAAGGCCTAACATATTTCGCATCAGAACAGGAACATTAATTTTCAAAACAGAGACCAAAGTCGATAATAAAAAAATAAGACTCTTAAACTCTTTATATGATTTCTAATATTTAAAGTCTTAAACGATATGTAAGTGTGTTGCTCTCCCTACTGCTCTTATATATTGAGAGAAATGATCCCCCAAGTACCCGTGCTTCGCATACGGCGACATAGCACACCAATTAATTGATGAATTAGTTCATGGTAGGCCCCAGGAATTAAATGATTCACCAAAGAATTGGGCAGGCAATGAAAACCAGTTCCACAAACTATTCTTATGTACATGAAAGTCTACCGTACTATCAATTTTAAAAAACTACATACATGCATCTAATGCAGGTGCATACATATTTAGTGATTTGTAATAGGATTTTGCCACCTGATCATAAAGTGGAACCAGAATTTAATAGAACAGCAAAATACAATTCCCAAAATGTAAATATCCAGCTTCAGCAAAAATAAATTTCAAAATTTTATTATCAAGAGACTTTTTTTTTTAAGCAAAAAACTAACAAAAAATTTACCACTTAGGCTATAATTCAAGAAATCTAGATAAAATATACATGGAAAGCTAGAATTAGTGATATCGTCATACCATAAACAAACAAATAAGTTTCAATTACTAAAGAAAAAACAAACACAACAGGAACTCCAAAGTAGTCTGCAAATTCTCACAATATCAGGGCAACAAACCCTAAAGGACAGAATAATGTAAAATAAAAAGCTTGGCTTGTAAGTACACAAATAAACATACATACACACGCATGTAGAGAGAGAGAGAGAGAATCACCATTATAAGGGAACAACGATTCGTCTAAAGATCACAGCAAACCGAAAGTTTTCGCAGTCTCCGTGGAAGACAGGAAGAGGTGGGGAGGTGTTAAAGGAGAAAAATCTTTTCCGCGAAAATGAAATGGGCCCGGCCCGTTATAAAATGACGGTTTATTGTTGATTTTTCTTCGCTACTGTTTCATTCTTTTCACATTGGTTTAGCCAATAAAATAATTCATTTAACTGCCCCAATTTGATGATGTTACTCGTCTGATCACAAGCATTGTTCTATGTACACGTACGTATATAATAATCCTTAATTTTGATAATTTAGGGTGTGTTTGAGTCATATTATTTTGGAAAAATGTATTCTGAAATAGTAAATTAATGGAGAATTTATGGTTGAAAAAGAATGAAAAGTTATTGATGTGATGGAAAATATTATTTTATTAAAAATGTGTGATTGAAAATGAGTAGAAAAATGAAAATAAAAATTTTAATATATAACAAACATGGGCTTAATAAAAAAAAACTCGTGTAAATTCACAAACAACTAACTCACTAGGAAATTTTGGTATCATTTGGGTTCCAATTATATGGTGAATTTGTAAAGAACACATGACGTGACATCATTTTGTTGACTTTCATTATTAGATTGTGTAGTTTCAACAAATTTACTGAAAATAAATCTACCATCTAACTTATTGTCGATTATGTGTGCCTAACATTAAGACTAAATGATCGTACATATGTTTCACGAGGCTTAAATCGAACTTTAAAATTTAGGCTCCAAAATTATCGCAAGCAATCAATTTTTTGTATTTATAAAAGTTTTACGGTACTAAATTTATTAACTTAAATTTAACAATAAAATAACAAATAAAATGAAATATTTAGTCGAGTTATTCAATTATTTCTTTTTTCAATTGATAACATGACAAATCCATTCAATCTTTGTTGTTGCATAGTTGATTGAAGATATTGATTAATTTCAATTTGAAGAAACTTCTTTTTACTTATACAACTGCAATCGGTAATCTCGTAAGTAATATAAGCATTTGGGAAACAACCATTCATTTTCTTTAAATAATATAGCACATCAATTAATCTTTTTATTTATTTAGATAAATGACACTTCAAGACTGTCAACTTCGAATATAAAATTGCTCACAATCTCATCAAAATGACAAAGTATTTTTAGCAAATCTTTTCACAATAACAATTTCCTCGTTAACACTTGTTTTCAGTACCATATGTCTTTGTTAATGGCCAATTGTAAGCTTTCATCAATTGTGTGCTTTTATTTTTCAAGTATTTCCAACTAGTCATGCAACATAAATGCTCATTGACTACTTCATGTTTTGTAAGACGCCGATTTACATTATGCTAACATTTGTATCCGTTACTACCAAATTGGTCAAGAGTAATGATATTTATCATCGTGATGATAAATCATTGATGATGTAACATCACATTATTCCTCATACCTCTCTCTCTCATAAAAATTAAACTGCTCAATCTCATTATTCCATATAAACTGCCACATCGATGATGATTTATCATCAAAATGATAAATAGCATTATTCATTGACCAATATTTTTTAACAATTAAAAACAGTCAATTAATCAAAGAGCAAAGCCAAATTCATAAAAATGATAACATAAAATACATACATGACATTATAAACCAATGGATAGTATTATATTGATTACTCGTAAAGTCATAATTCATAAATCAAATCAACAATCAAATAATCAAAAACTATTGTAAACTAATCACTAATCCCTAATAAACTAAAGGTAAATTCATAAATCATAAGTCAATAAAACAATACTATAATCAACTAATAATCAATTACATATACAAATTACAATTAATTTTTATATACACATATACATTCGATTATAGATGGGAGACACATTGCACATATTCATAAAATCTTAGAATTATATGCAAACCAAGAAATGGTATTATTACATGCCTGCTCATTTCACTCGTATAGCTAAAAAGTTAAAAAAATAAATAAGTAAATAAAATTGTGAAATGAATATGGATGAAAAATTGATAATAAAGAGAATCAATGGCAGCTAAGATCAAAAACCTTCAATTTTGATTCAATATACGTAATGGAGAATTGGGATGTATTCAATTGGTTTAAAAATTTGCGGATGGACCTTTGAGATTTTAATTGGGTTGGTTAGGGGCTAAGGATATGTAGGGTCCGTGAGGCTTTAATTTCTGGCCTATGAGTAATTTAATCTGTGTTGTTAAAAAGTTGTTTTTTCTTTTAAAAAAAATAAGGAAACATAATTTTTTTTTTTTTTTTGGGTTTCCTAAAGAGTTTTTTTAGGCTCCACCTAAGGCAACAACCCCTCGAACCACCATATGTCATTACAATATAGGCTCCCTACTCCGATCAAAAAAAAAATATAGGCTCCCTACGAAATATTTGCTCCCTTCAATGATTAGAGGGATTAAGCATTACTCTCAATTACGAAAGTCGTATTAAGTAGAATGAAATCAAATCACACATTCACCTTTTGCTTCCATCTCAATTACAAA
>CAIGRP010100431.1:0-15000 GCA_903798385.1 Fraxinus cuspidata | reverse complement strand
GGTTACATTTTATTTGAGTTATAAGGCTGTGTGAGAAGGTAACAAATACACCCAATTTTTTTTTTTAATTACGAATAATTGGGTGTTTGACCAAAAAGGACTTCAGAAGGTGATTTTTCCTGGAGAAGATGAGTGGGTTGTCTGTTTATGAGATAAGATATTGTTTGAAATGCGTAGAGCCAATAGGAGTAATCAAGATTTGCATCATGAAGAAGTGTAAGGCCCGTTTCAACTAGATGACAGTGACGACGTGCAGAGACACTATTTTGTTGTGGCGTGTGTGGAGCAATGGTGTAGTAAGTTATGCCATGAAGCAATAGATATGATTTTAAAGCGATGAACTTACCACCATTGTCAGAGTATAGTGATTGATAGATTTTTGAAAACGGGTTTCAACAAACTTTTTGCGCGGGAAAATATTAGAAATACTGGATTTAGTGACCATTGGATAAAACCATATATATTTTGTATAATGATCAACAAAAATGATGTAATATCATGATTCATCAATTCCAGTATAACTAGCGAGACCCACACATCCGTGAAAATAAGTTCAAGTGGCTCATGACTTTGGAGACTAGTGACACGAAATGGTTGTTGATGTGCTTTATTAATAGAACATGAAGAACATGATGAAGACACTTTTTTGTTCAGTAAAATAGGAAGAAGAAAATTCTTGACAAGATGATGGACAATTTTAATAGAAGGATGCCCAAGAAGCTTGTGCCATCCATCAATGGAAGTCCGTTCATGCACATTAGCAATTTTTTATGCTACCATTGATTCCTGAAAAGTGTAGATGTTATTGTTACATGCTCATCTTGGCAGGATCGTCCTCGTGATATTATCCTTCACAAGAAAATGAAATCGATGAAATTCAACAAAGACATTATTTTGTTTGGTAAGATGATGAACGAAAATTAAATTTTTGCAAAGGCTTGGAACACAGATTATCACGCAATATAAAAGTTCGGTGAGGAGAGTGTAAATTCAAAGAACCAATGTGTGAGATTGGCAAACCTGAACCCGTCACCGAGAATTACTTCATCAGTTCCATCACATTCGAAGTGAATAGATAAACTGGAAAGATCACCCATGATATTATGAGAAGCGGTCGAATCAAGTAACCAATTTTTGTCCTTTCCAATAGAGGTTGTAGCACAATTGATGGAGACATTCTGTGAATGGAGTTGAAGACAGGACTTAGTAATGTGGCCAAATTGGTCATAAATCTGACATTTGGGCTGGTAACGCCGATTGAAATTGTTGGGCCTGCCAGAGTTATTGTTGGAGCGACGTCCATCACGCCGGGCTCCTTTTGAGTTTCAGCTTGGGCAAGAACCTTGAGGCCGACATTGAGAGCCATTTTGCTTGAAATGCCACGGGTGACTCCCTCTTTGTGCAGACTGCTTCGTCTTCGTGAAATTTGCAAAAGCAACCAGGTTTTGCATTACAGCTTCAAGCGTCGTAAATATGCCTCATGTCCAACCAAAAGGTCATGCAACTCCTTAAAGGCCAGTGATGATTATTGGGCTCGAATAGGCACGGCAATCTCCTGAAAATCTGGACCTAAACCATTCAACACATAAAAGGGTTAGGTCATCATCCGAAATTGAATGATCAATAATGGCTATTTCATCAACCAAGGCCTTCATAGCATGGAGATATTCTGTAATCGACAGATGTCCATGCTGGATTAAGGGGAGTTCCTCCTTTAACTGCATAGCACGAGTTCTTGATCGGCTAGCATATAGAATTTTTAACTTTTTCCAAGCTTCATAAGAGGTCTTTGCCATAGCAATGAGTGGGGGTCATTGAAGGAGATGTATAGGCTAGAATAGCACTCATGATAAGTTTATCTTGTCAGACCCAGTGGGTCTTACGCAGCTCATCAACGAGGGTACCAGCGGAAGAGGGGCACCGAAAGGTGCCTTCGACATAGTCGAGTAAATCATAATTAATAAGGAGTGCTTCAAATTGAGCACGCCATTGAGGAAAGGTGGAGGGAGTTAATTTTTCATTGATTTTGGCAGTGATATTGGGAGCAGTTAGGGGTTTAGCTGTTCCGGAAGGAGGTTGGGTATAGAGGTTAAAGTTTGGATTTTGATCAAAGGAAGAAGACATGGAGGTGGCTTGGATTGGTGGCTCATTAGAGATCGTCTGTCTGATGCCATGTAAAAGGAACAAATATTGCAGTAATTTCAATGAAGAATTTCTCACACACTTTATTGATAGAAATTCTAAGTTACATACAGAATGATTGAGAAGCTAATTTAGGAGACATATACACGGTAAGGCTAAATCTATGCTACTATGCTATAGAATTCAAACTTAGAATCCGGAATGTTAGACATGATTTTAAGCTAAACGCGCTCTGTTTTGGTTTGAACAGGATCCACACATGCTTCCCTTATATTTCAATAGTAGTTGATTTGTTGGACTGTATGAAACTTAATTGGCTAATTATATTGAAAAGCTATACCATCATATACCAATCCATGTGCTTTGCTTGTTCTCTCATTCTATTTCTTTCTCACGGCCGACCAAAAGCAAGCTTGTGACCTCGTTGAAAGACATCCCACCAAAGACACCATCCACCATTTCATTATCAAAAACGTCGTAATCTTCCTTGTATACAATGTATATCCTCAAGCTCTTTGACAAGCCTTTGGTTCTTCTTCATCAAAGTGAAAGTCTATAATGCTCATCAAATTGTTCCACTTTAGAGGTATTGTCCCAAATCAATCTGCATTCGAATAAGGCTCACTACCTATTAACTTCCTACAATTTTTCATACTTCTTCCTCAACCTTCGCTTCTCCCTTGAATGTTTTTGAAGTTCTCTTCCCGATAACATTATTAACTTTCTCCAGTTTCTTTGAACTAACCTCAACCCTCAATCAGATATAAGTAACTAACATGCCATCAGTTTTCTTATTTTTTTTTTCCTTACCGCAAGAACATTGTCAATGAAGTACAAAGCAAATTAGACAGTTTATCTTACAAAAAGATATACAAATCATCATCATGTATTTCCTTTCTCACTTTGCATAGAACAAAATGAAAAATTACAAACCCAAGGATCGACAAAAATCATAGAACGAACGTACCTTGATTTTATTGCTTCCTTCACTTTAATAGGATTAATTAAAAAATGCAGAATTCTATATCTTACCTTTAGATCCTATGTTTAATTGTAATTCTCTCTATTAAGCAGCTATGATGGGTTATATAGTAAAACCATAGATTTCATGTACTTCGTCCAACTTTGGAAATTCAGCATACATTTTTTTCCCTATTCTTACATAAACATAAGTCTTGCCAAGAGAAAGATATAATATTAAAACTCAAGAAGAAACCAAAATACATTTATTAAAGGTAAAAAAATGTTCTGTCACTACGTCTACTTCCCCTGCCGCCTACTACCTTCATTTATTTTCTTCTCCCAACAATCGACTTCTTCCAACATAACCATCTTTTTACAGATCTCTTTATCATTTAAAGATCTTCTTTGTCGGTCATCAACTCAACTATCTTCATTTCAAGCCGTGGCTCTGGCTCTGGTCCTCCACCATCACACACTGGCAAAAATGGTGACTTACACAGAAAATTATCTTAAGCCACCGCCAAAATAGCAAAAAGGGTATTGATCAAACAAGGCATCTGAATTGGAGTTGCAAATATAACCCTTGCAAATGTATTCATCTTGCTCCCACTATTGAAATGCCCATGACTGCGTTAAAGTTTCACCCTTCATCTTTTAGGGTTTTGGTGTAGTTAGAAAATAGATCACATTTAACGTCGTCAACAAGAAATCCAACTAGTTTTGCCATCTTCAAAATTTACTCCACCGAACCGCTCCAACTTGACAAAATTTACTGCAAAATCTCAGATAGAAAACAAAGGTGGTGCCACTGCAAAACTTGAAAAATTGTCTTCAGATAGTTGGAAATATATTCTCAATGGCAGGGGCAAGAATATAGATAAGGTCGGAGAAGATCACGTCGAACTTTTAAGACGAAGAAACTTGGCTCCAATGCACGTGTTTGAGATTTCCTCAAGATGACCAGCGAAGGAAGGGAAAGCAAAATACCTCCAAGATATAAAGGAACCCAAATATGTTGTATGAGTGGTGCATTACGAAAACAACCCCGAATACTAAGGAGATAAGAAGCCAATATAGAGAGACTCGTGTTCTATAATTCCGAATTTACAAAACACAAACAAAGCTTTAAAAAGATCAATTTGGATGAAAACTGAATTGGATGAAAAATGGCCATTCTGATCTGCACAGAGGACGGCAACCCAAGAAATGAAGAATTACCTGCATCCTGCCCTTTGGGGCTTCAGCTGGCCATCTTACATCCTCTGCCACTTGGAAATTTCCCTATATGATCCCTTGACTCGTGCTAACTCTTTATTGCATCTTAGAATGTCAAAAAATAATATTATTTGAAATTCTCCAACACCTTATTCACCCTCAGACTCATCTTCTCGAGCCATTACTATAGGTACAATTGGTAGTGCAACAACATTAAGATTTAAGAATAATCAATTATGCGATGTGATACTACATGGTAACCTATGACTTTTTGGGGTTATAAAAATAGAGACGAACTAAATGAGCTAAAATAATTAAAATCATAATGGGGATCAGAATCATATCTAAATCATTGAGCAGATACATCATTGAAAACATAAATGCATAAGCATATGTGAGCAGATGACAAAATCCCAACCACTGGGATAATTATTTATCCAGTAGTTATTTCATCAATCGCATCATACTACACACACCCACATCACAAAAACACTTATAATCCAAGAACACAAACCTTCAAGTTCAGATAATATAGTTTAATTACTAACAGTACCAACGATGGGATACTTAGCCTCGAATTTCTTCTCCCAGTCATCAAGGACACCCATTTCCTTATCAGTGAGGCCATCAAGGGAGGCGATTACATCTTCCTCGTTTTTGCTCATTTTGGCCAGGGCCCGGTTGGCATCCTTGCCGGCAAACATGCTATAGGGCCCTCCGGGACCATAGAATGACTTCCCGGAAGTCATGTCGAATATACGACCCTTTACTGCTACATATATGGGCTTCGATGGGTCGGTGCCATCGTACTGTTTCAGCTGTTGTAGTGTGAGCTCCATTGATGGATTTGAGAGAATTCCTTTGTTCGATTGATTACAGCCTCTGTGAGCGATGAGCGTTGGTGCGTGGAGTGAGGGGAGAAAAAGAGATAAAAATGGGGTGGGGTCCGTTGGGCGACGTGGTCACGAGCACGTTTGGCTGAGCTTAGAAAAAGAAAACTTTTTGAAAAGTAATTATTAAAAAAAATTTCTTTCGAAAAGCTCAAATGGCAAAAGAGTATCTTTTAAACTTAATAATAATGTTAATTAACACCAATTTAGGTAGTTGCAACTTAATAGTGATAAAATATCTTAAACATGACTCGTTTTTTCTACTTTAAAGTGTTTAATTAATTAAAAATAATCACATACTATTTAAGCCGGTGGTAAACAATACATTCTGATGAGCTCGTCTCAATGAGAATTTGTCCTATGTTTGCCTCATATTTATAAACACTCAAAATCACATTTTATTTACATATTTCGAGGGATTTATAGTACTAATTTATTTATCATTCATTTTTTTATTTATTTATAAGGTTATGTTTGACTCGCAATTATAAACACTCAAGTTAATTTTTATCTATCTATTTATAATTTAAAGCATTTATAAATACTTACCAAACATTTTATAATTTAAATTGTTTATGCACATTTCCTAAATATTCTTTTAGATTCTTATAACCAAGTTAAAATTCAAATGAAGGAAGAGAACTAAATATGTTTAAATAGAATTTTTTTTTTTTTTTTTTAGCATAGTATCACTTCATTGCATCAAATAGAGTATAGAAAGACAATTTTGATAATTTTCTTTCTGGGTCTTAGCTGACTTGAAGTATCGGAGTAAAATAAATTACCATTTTCTTCCGAATAGTGAAGTCCTCTTCTTTTGGATATTTGATGAGAAAGTCTAACCACGTTGATCAAATTATAAATCAACAATTTCTTATCCGCACAATCCGTAGTAGTATCCATTATTTATAAGCGCTTAAAAAGTCACAAACATGCCCTTAATGATAGACCAAATGTTGCTAGATATAACATATCTTAAGATTCTTAACAAGTGCTATATTCAGTCTTGGTTTTAATCCTCTTGCTGCAGTTACTCTGGGCAACAAACAGTCCGAAGTCAGGAAACCATTCATTGTAGTAAGAAGTTGAGTAATTGTGTCTGATTGCAAGTCCCATTTCAGGCCACATTGCTACCACGGAAGAGGTACAATCACGTAAGAGAGTAAAGATGGAATCGATCTGAATTGATAATTGTATCGATGTTGTCAACAATATGTTCTTAGATAGATGTCTCAACCTTTACCCCTTAATAGGTATTTCCATTTTTACATGGATAATAGAATTAGGTAAATTTTACTCTGTAACCGCATATTCAGTAAGATAAACTATACACTACAACTCAATTTCGAGAACTAAGAAGAAAAACTCCAAAGGCAAAGAGAGAGACGGAGAGGAAGGCGAAACTCAAACAAAAGCAACCCAAAAAACTGTCCAATCCTATCAATTATTGTGTATCAAACACGTCCTATGATGATTAAAGAGTTATGGTAAATGATAAAGAGTCTCGCCTGTATACTTTTCTCTCACACAGTAAAAATGGATCACTACGAATTAAAAATAAAGAAAATGCAGCTTTTGGAATGAATTTGACATACAACCTTCATTTTTCAGTGCCTTGTGGCGTAAAATACTGTCCAAAAGAACCTAAGAATGATAAAAAGAACCTCGTAATTTGCGTTTAATTACGAGCATGAAATTTGTATAGAAAGAAAATAAATTCTAAACAATTCAATTGCTTAGAACTTATTTGTATGAAAATTATTAATTAAACATGTTTATTGATTTAGTTTTAACCTAAAAAAACATTATATTTATCCATTTTTATTAATGGGTAGATGAAAGAGATGACGGATGAAGGAGAAAAAAGATAAAGAGTAAATTACCTAAAATAAAAACCGTCACTCCCTAAAAAAAAAATATGATCACGTGACCAAAAGTTGGAAATATTTTTCGTGAAAAAAATTGTTAATCAAACAACACAAAAGTAAAAAAATTAGGTGAAAAAGACTCATCTACCATGGAAAATATTGGCAATCAAATGCACCCTTATATTCTTGAGCTATAAATTCAATTAAAGAACTTCAAGCGAAAATTGAGTCGAAGCCATTTTGATCAAGTCGTACAATACTGGGGTAAAATGTTTTTTTGTCTAACCAACTCGTGAAGATCGTGGACAATCTTAAATACGGCATCTGGCCTTGCAAGTCTCAATGCGTTTTGTGACATGACTATGAGTTCATCTTGTTTTGGACCAAACCACTGAGAGACTATGTTGGCTATTTCTTTTGGAGACTTGGAGAATTTCCCGCATCCGTTTTCGACAACATATGGCACATTCCCAGCTTCCTGCAATAAACAAGAAATTTAAGTTACCAAACTAAGTTAAAAAGGGCACTGATCTATGACAACAAACATAGAATATACAAAGTGCATGCTTGTGGAAAACTGGATAAAAAATAAGAAAATCGATCTAAAACATAAACAATTACCACAACACACAGATTTTTTGGGGGGAAATGGAAATCTAGAAGAGAATGGTGTGGCTACCTGCCCGGCAATGTAACCATTTAGAATTATGGGAAGTCCACGAATCATAGCTTCCGCAATAGTTCCTGGTCCAGCCTGCAAAATACCAAAGTCAAATGGGTGATAACGTGCATTTTTTTTTTTTTTTAATATCAAACTTGATAGGGAAAAGGTTGGAACCATAAATTTGCATTACTGCCAAGAGCCATGTACCTTGGTAATGATGCAATCGCAAGCACCCATGCACTCTTCCATTTTAGTGACGAACCCTTTCACCTAAAAATGCAAGGAACTTCTGTAAGCCATGGAAATACATACTAAGGTTCTGTTTGGATCTTAGACGTCAGTAAGAAATATGGAAAGAGAGCATAAATTGGTAAAAAATGATTTCCGTACCTTTACTTTTCTACAACGACCACAACGAACTAAGCCTTATTTCAAATAAATTTGGGATTCAATATCTCTATATCCCAATTTCCATCGTTCAGAAACAGTGATGCTCTATTCATAGTTATTTGTTTTTTTACCCTGAATGTTCTATCAACATCTTGTTCGATGAAATCGAACCTCTTGAATACTTCACTTCCATTTCTTGCTAGACTCATCAATTCCTACCAACATATGATGTGTAGTTAACCTCTCAGAAGGAATTACCACATAATTCTTTCACAAAGAACTATCTACCTTCCGAGTAAAGATGAAATATATTTGACTAAACTTCTGCTCATTCTCAAAGTTAAAAAGTGTGATTCTCTCTTTTAAATGCAAGTTTCACTAGTACCAAATCATAAGCCGACCGAAATTTGGTAAAAAAGTGTGATTCTCTCTTTTAAATGCAAGTTTCACTAGTACCAAATCATAAGCGAACTGAAATTTGGTAGTAGTATTATTTGACCATAAACCCAAAATTTCCAGCACTTTTATATACAGATCATATCTTGACTAGGCATTGCCTTAATAAACCCCCAACCATGTCATTCCAGAACTGTTGCTTTGATGCCTTATTTAATCCTATTTTGCATTTAGGCACTAATAACACTAATCAACTCTTCACCTAAAACCAGTCTAACTAATATAATCATATTCCATTTAACTTCAACCTCATTTTTTATTGGTTCAAAGATTATTCGCCCATTCCTATTCTTTTTGCTAGCTATGTATCAAAAGTTTATATTGTCCGTTCATTAATTCTTACGCGTTGTCTCCCATTCATTTGACCTATTGTATTTGTGTGCAAACTATATTGACTTTCCTAGTATGCATCACATCTACTAGTTCTAAGAATTTTCCCATGAGTATCTTTTTATCCAAGTTCTGATACTAATTCTAATCCTGGACTAAGTTCTATACCAGCCTTCACCCTTTAGAATAAAAATAAAATCCAAAAATGTCTCCAATATACTTGAGTACCCTACAAAACAAAATATTTAATTTGAAAGAATAACGGACAAACACAAAAAAAGAAAAATAAAAAATTAAGCAAGTGAGAAAGATGAATCTTCTAAGCAGTATGAGATGAGAGTAGCACAAGAAAGAGTTTGGATGTTATGGTACATATTCAACTTGCACTGTTACTATTTACGACATCATATTGCATAAGATGCCACCATTAAATATCTCCAGAAATAGGAGTGAATCATAGCCTCTTTACGCAACATAATATGATAGACGAGTTATTACAAGGCCAATTGTAGGAAATTCTTACGAGTTGTTACCTGGACAGGAACCTTCCAGTTTATTGACTGTAATCTGTTGGTAAGCTTTTTATTGCGGCCACAGATCACGAGAACCTGACCTATTGGTTCCCCATGAGTCTCATCATATAATGCATCACTAAGTGCTCGTGCAGTAGCCTCGATGGGACCCATTCCTTCCCCACCTCCCATAAGCAAAACAGCAGGGAGGTACTTGTCCATTCCAAGCTCCTCCCTAAGTTCATCCTATAAATTCAATACAAAATAGTCTGATATTAGTGTTATATGCTCAAACATGGAATAAATGGCTTGCAAGCCATTGGTGATTGTGCAGACAAAGTTACAAAGTCCAGTCATATTCCAGAGCCACAAAATGCAAGAAAACTCTTGTTTCTCCTGGGAAAACAATACACAGAAGTGAATGAGAAGCTTGCACCACTAAAGTTTACAAGCAAATAACATTAAATTCTGAAGCCACGTTATCACCAACTGCAGTCTAAATTTAGAGGGAAAAAAATGAGAAGAAAGAGCAAGACAAGATTAAAGGGAGAACGAAGGAGGAACAGAACATGTTTCATAACAGATGGGAAAACCAATATTCAAGCAGTTTTTGACATGGGGCCAAAATTATACAGGGCACTCCTCTTTGCTTGGTTTCGCTAGAAACAAGATCAGAAGAAAAAGGAAGCACCGAATCCCTGCCCAAGTTTTCTTGAAAACCGATGTACAATTGATAGCAGTGACAAAAATGTTACAGGCAAATTAACCTTAAACTTTAGAACTGAACTCAAAGCATTTCTTGTTTCATTTCCTCTTTCCTCCAATTACACAATTTGGTCTTTCTTCTTTTTTTTTTTCTTTTATATTTATTTGGAGTTGGAATGGGTCAGCAGCATGACTGATGATGGAAAAGAAGTTGTCCAGAAACGTCATTCATTTCTTTTCACTCAACAAGCCTTCCAAACTATTGTGCTTGGATTGACTATACCTGTTCCGCTTCCTTACTTCACTGGTTCACTAGGGCTGGAACCTTCTAGAATCACAAGTAATCACTATCTCAATTTTCTCAATTATACATTAACTGATTATATTTTACAAACAATCTCCAACATAAAAAAGTCAATGACATAGAAACACTATATTTATAGGGATATATCTTTTATTAGAGCGAAAGGCCTCAATGATAATAATTAACTTCCTTCATGGACACATTTACTGATTTCTTTCAAATGTCTAACAATTTTCAACAGGACTGAGTTGCAAATCGTCATGCATGTACCTGGAAATGCGCATGATGATCTAAATGACTCTTTTAATACACGAATTTTGAGCATTGTGTGAAAAATAACATCTTAAACGATGCACCTCCAAACATAATGATGATTAGCTTTAACTTACTAGTAGACCAACCTTTGGTGTTGCAACTTACAGGACCATAGTTATAGTAGACTAGAAATTTAACTCACTAGCTTTTAATGAACCAACTTTGCGGTTGTTATCCATTAAATCTCAGAATGACTCGAAACAGTTTCAGTTTTCTGGTGAAGTATTAGAATACAACAGGAAGTTTTTAACCTCTGTACTGCATTAGCTGCAATGATTAACAGTTAAAAACTGAAAAAGATACAAATCGTATGCCTTGCGGAAAGGGGAAAAATCGGAAAAGAAGAACCTTAAGGCGAACAGGCTTCACAAATGAAGGCCGGACAGGAAGGCCATAAACTTTGATTTGAGAAGGCTGAAGACCAGCTCTTAATGCTCGTTTGGCAACCTCCTCTGATGGGCAATAGCATCTAGTTACAAGCTTGTGAAACCTACTCATGAGTTGACATAATAAATCAAACCAACATTAGGAATACCATATGAGGAAAAAAATGGCAGCTGAGCATACCATGTAGGATGACATGTGCACAAGTCTGTTACAACAGTGGTGAAAACAATCTTCTTCAAGAGACCCTTCGCCCTCAAGATACGCAGTGGAACATGTTGCATCAAAGGATGCACACTAATAATAATGTCTGGCTGGTATTTCATCAATCCTTTAGCAACCTCTCTAAGGGTTTAAAGTGCGTAAAAGAAGGTGAGAACTAGTAAATCAGATTAAAAAGATCTTTAGCAGAATATGTTAAACTCGATTAACAAGGAGAAGGGAAGAGGAAAGCTGAAGAGCACTGTCATTAATTTGCATATGTTTATGTAATGGTGTCAAATCCATTAGAAATGACTTTGAGTTCAGGACTAAATACATGAGATCATTTCTAAAGACTAATAATAGAGGCTGCAAATAAATTTTAATATGTGGATATTGGCCATAGCTCTACACCGAAGTGGACGATTGTCACAGTTCAAGCTCTTGCCAAATGCAGTCCCAGGTGCCAAAATTTGGGTATAAAAGCGGGTTTGATTATTCAGTTGCAACAAATGCAGTAGAATAAACGTGTATAATCAAGTATAAACAATACAAAACTGTAATGACCTTTCTTAATTAAATGGAAAACGGACGATATAAACATGAAATGGTAAATAGGGATTAATTTAAAAATGGGGCAGACCTTGACTGCTAAATTATGTAAAATTACCATTTTCGACCATAGAGATTTTACCATTTAGTGGTTGTTTATAAGCATAACAGACCGAATAGCCTAAGTAAGCAAGATGATTTTCTGTACTTAAAAATTATATTCCTGCAGACTTCACAAGTAAATAATTTCTAACAGTAGCCATCATAGAAAAACTAGTCACTTACATCCACATGTTAGTGACATGAATTTATATAGAATTAAGATATAACCATACCGAGCTATAAAAGTTGATGTTGCAGCAAAATTGGATTGGTGAATTACACGTGGAGCAGAAGCATAATATGCCATTCTCCACAGTGAACCATGTTTTACAAGAAAGTTATAACTCTTTGGCAGTTGATTAAAAGGCCATGGCGTATGATCTGTCCATAAATCAGTAATAAACACCTGCAACAAAGAACATGACATAATCAAGAAGCAAACGCGATGAAATTAACACTGTGACATTATTCAATTCTTTTATCAAAGGCTTTTCACATACACAATTTCATATTGAAATAGCTGCTATAATATGAGTTGAACCGTCCCGTCTAAAAACTTAGGAGACAAATTTACATATTTAAATTTTGTATTAAACACCATACCTCACGCTTGTATTTATATTTATTGATTGTACTGTGCCACAGCCTAAGTATACCCACTAAACTCTTCTTTTTCAAATCAAACATACACAGAATAATGAACAACAAAAGTTATTCAAATCCATCAAAGACTGACCTGATAATTATCTCCAAACTCTTCACTAAAAGCAGCCTTGATGGCTTCAGCAGACGCTCTGTGACCCCCACCAGTGTCACTCATCAAAATCAAAACTTTTTTTGGAGTTTGAGAGTCGACAACATTAATAGGCACTCCGTCTGATTCCTCCAAAACACCATATCCGTCATCTCTAAACCCGTTATTCACACCTGAATTAACACTAACCGAGGCGAAACTATGTGGGAATTTCTCACAGTGGAATTTAATAGCTTTGTTGAATTGATTCAAGGCTCTTCTAACGTTAAAGGAAGCACCTTTGGTGCTCAAACCCAATGAAGTCACAGCCTTTGGCCTCTTCTTGGCATCAAAATACAAGGAATTAGATGAGAATACCGAGTACCCATCAGGATTAAGCTTAGAATAATTGACTAGAAAAGAGCCCAATTGGGATACGAAGCCAAAGGGATTTGTGGGTTCTTGAGTCACAGTTGAAGGCTGCATCTTTAGGGCTGTTAGTGTATGGGTTTAAGAAGTGGGTTTTCCTTTTATAGCAATAAAAAATTATTCTTGGAGGGAAACTGAAACATACACGCGCACAAGAAGTCAAGAACACACCCAGAGAGAGAGAGAAGGGAGGAGGATTGGGAGCCACACAGAGAGGATATACCGGGGAGATGTAAATATAAGGGAAAATTGCACGCGGGGTATCAAACCTTTCACTTTTATGCAGAGTTGACCCAAATCTTTACTTTTCAAAAACTCGCATCTAAAATCCAAGTGAATGTAAATTGTTAGTTTGATCATTTGTTGACCAAATAATTGACATTGACCATTATTTTACCTAATTTTATAAACCTTGTAATGTCTCAATGATTTATAACAAAGCCCATGATAGAAATTAAAATTAAAATTTTATTTAAGTCAAATTTAATAAATAATTAAACCAAACTCTTCAAAAGAAGTAAATTGGTCTATATAATTTTCTATGGAGGTATAATGGGTCTTTAGTAACGTAAAAGTAATACACCAATCTAAATTTTTATCAAATCATTACATAAATCTTACACGCCCAACCTTATAAAGACAGTTCCTATCTCAACTTGCGGCATTTACCTTAAAAATTAAAGTGATGTACATATTTTTACAGTGGTTATATGGCTATTTAGAGAAGATTTGGATAGTTTAAGGACTAATTTGTTCTTTTTAAAAATTGAGAAATAGTGCTATTTAAATAATAAATTTAGAACCAACTATGTGACTTTTTCCTCAAAATTCTTCGTTCATAAAGGAACAAGATGTTGGAAAATTCTAACGTGTGGGGCCACACATGTATATATGTTAAAATGTATAATGCTATCTAAAAAAAAATTAGTCAATAAAGTGATCCATTAAAACTACTTTTGGACTAATGGGTTTAAGTGTCATGGAAATAAAGTGTGGAGACCAGAATGATTATTTTAAATTGATGAGAGGCCAATTTAGAATCGTTGACAGACAATAACTGCCATGCAGTTATTTAATAAATGGTTATGGTTCCCATAAGAATTCAAGGAATAACGTATCAATTGGAAGATCATAACCCCTTTCATTGAGTCAGACACATGGATCAAGGTATGCTTCCACTCTAATCTTCTCTTTGATTTCAACATGGAGTTTATATATGCATGTGATTAGGGCTTATAAAGTTTATATATTGATTTTCCCCTTCCACATATTCTATCGAGTGGTATTAGAGTCACTCCATTGTTGGATCTATGAGAAATTGAGATTTTAACAATTTTGAATTTTGGGTTATTGAATCTTCTATGATGTTTTTTTAATATGGAATTTGGTATAAATTCATGCTTTTCGTCCAAATTTCGAGTTTTTAACATTAAAGATTTTCAAATCTGTTTAAAAGAAATTTAAATCAGGAACTACAGCGGCCGCCGTCGGCCCGACGCTGTTGCAACAGCAGCGGCATAGGGGGCGGGCGGGGGTAGCCGTCCCCCGGCCACATGAGGAGGGAAGAAAGGGGGCGGATTAAGCCCCCTTTTTCAGCCTGTGGGTTGTATTGGAGGCATGGGCCTCATGTGTAAATTAATTAATTTGGGCCCCTACTTGCAATTTAATATTAGGGATAGGGTTGAGTTTTTTATATTTCAGCCCCTAAAGTGTAAAGTGCATTTAAGTTGGGCCTTAAAGTTATAGGTTTTAATAATTCAACCCCTGGAATTTTTAAATTAGTTAATTTGGGTCATTTAAGTTCTGAATTTTGCAATTAAAGCCCTCAAAGTTTCTGATTTTGTT
>CAIGRP010100430.1:0-14064 GCA_903798385.1 Fraxinus cuspidata | reverse complement strand
TTAAATTAAATAGTGAATATCCTCTGATAACAAGAATCAGTGAGAAAATTGACTTTTATAGATGAGTTCCGGATTATTGAGCTAACGTATAGCCAGTTGAATTTGAACTGAAGAACAAATAACACATCTTCAATCACTAAATCCGAGTTAATTTTCACAGTACCATTGAAGTGTAAAAGTAGCCTTCAATGATTGGGCAATGTAATGTATGCATTCTGGATTGGTTAAAGCTGACTGATGGTAACATATATGACTTGTGGCACCTGAGTCCACTACCCAGCATGTTTTGGAATTAAGTATTGGAATAAGGGAGATAGACAAACATGTACCTGATATATGCCCAAAATTGATTCCTGCTTCAATATCAATCTTGGCAGATGTGAGATGAGTGCTCAACATATTCACCAGCTACAGGTATTGAATGGAATTTAAGGCCTGCATAAAATTTCCAACGTCACTACACTCAGGAATTGATTCAGAAACTTGATCTGAAATGGCATGATTCACTTGGCTACTAGATGATGATTGATTTGGATTAGGTCTTACGATGAAGAGGAAGCAAATTATAGCTCTGATACCATATTAAAATGGAGAAGAATATAATTGCATTGCATTGAATTGAACTACTCACCATTACATCCTTCTATAAATAAAAATCTCTAACTAACTATACAATCAATACAAAGACAACATGTGTATCTAACTACCACAACTAACTAACTAGCAGCCTAACTGAATTGAGCATGTACAGACTGAGCTGGAGCAGGACCACACTGCAAACCACCTTCAACTTCCTTGCTGAGTGTAGTTAATTTGTTTTTGGCTGCTGATGCAGTTTCTATTTCAAGAATACTAGCCCAATGCCTAAAGAAATATTCTATATTCATTTTGGAATTACACATTTCAAAGGATATCTGTTGTTTTTTATTCTTGTATACCTACTTGTGCAGAAGAATAGATGTTCTGATTTGAACTGTAAACCAGGTGTTGGAGTAAGATAGGCATTACTTGGCATGTACTCAAGAGTATTTGAGAATAAATAATATTTTGAATAGTTATTTTTAGGAGAATATATGGTTAAAAAGAAGGAAAAAGTTTTAGATTTTCGTACAGAATGTTTTATTGTGCGAATCTATGGTTGAAAATGAACATGTAGAAAAAATAGTTCAAATAATGGTCATCAAATAATGTCTTATGTAAAACGTACATACATGTTTTGCGCAAGAAGCAACATTGTATCATTTCCATCCCACAAGAAATATTCTTGCTTAATTTTTACACAGGTGAAGAGAATTTTATTAATATAGTTGGAACAGTAATTTTTACTAGTGTTTTTCCTAATATATCCTTATGTTTACTGGTACTTTGTATTTCTTGATAACAAGCACATTCCTTGTTTATCTATCTTTTAAAAAAACCTCTTTAATTTTCATATTCATTTTCAATCACATTTACATAATAAAATATTTTGCACGTAAATTTAAAATTTTTTCAAACTTTTTAAGCATACATTTTCCAAAAAATCACTATTCAAAATATCATTTTTTTCAAAATAATGACCATCAAACATGGACTAAATAGGGACATAGTGGAAAACAAAGAATCCCCAGTAATCTCAACAAAAGTGGACTATAATTTGAAAAAAGTGAATAAAGATAGTGAGCATATATTTATTGGACAGAGAGTATATTCATTTTATTCTTTATAACTATAGTTCACCTCAGAAAAAATCTAGTAGTTTTTTGTTCCTCATAATAACTTGATAACAGATTGAAATAGGGAGCCCGAAAATGTAGAGCTGGGCACTTGGAGATCAATTTTACATCTACGGGTTGGGTTTAGACCTACTATGACCCCCAAGTTCTTTAGTCTTTGTTTGGTAGAAATTATAATTTAGATTTTAATCTAAAGCAATGTCAACATTTAATTTTAACCACATATTTTCAATCACACATTTCATCAACTTCTATAAAAATCTACTAAAAATTTTATTTTAATCACCACCAAATAAGAGCTTAGTATCATCATCCCAATCCATGTGCTGGTTGTGGTTCGTCTATAACAATATTGGTAATTGGCGAAATATCCCCGATTGTTTACTTATTTAAAATACACACTAACGTTTGATTTTGGAACAAAATCTTCCCTAAATCCTCTAATACGAAATACAACATTTTTTCGTCAATTTTCTTTAAAAAAAATTGCAAAATGACGAAGTTACGCCCTCTTTAAATAAACAAAAGAATATATAATAAATAAATAAATAATTGTATTCATAGTCCCAAATTTTTTAAAAATAAAAAATAAGTCGCAACTAAAACAAATAAAAAATTCCTTCCTTTCCCCACCAGCACCACCACCAATAACAATCACTTTTCACATTGCTACGCTTCCCTTTCTTGGGTTGTCACTAGTTTACAGAAAGCAATTTTGGGAGTAATTATTTCTGTACCAACTCTAATAGTTTCTAATATTTTTATATTATAATGTTATTATACAGATATTTTATTTACATTACGTTATTATCCAAAAAACAATTAAATTATAAATAGATAGAAATACGTGGTAGATAAATGAATAATAATTGTAGATATTTTGAAATGTATATCTTGATTGTTTAAAAACATGAGCCTGACGTAGTGACTATATATAAAGCTACAAATAAAAACTTTTTGAGTGTAAAATTTGGAGGTTAAAATTTCCACAAATTATATATTATTGATCACATTTAAATAAAGTTGCGAAGTCATTTTATGTTCTTGACAAGGTTCAATAAACATTTACATTGATAAACAATAGTAAAATTATATAATATAGTACTTATGAAAAGCCACCTACGGTGGAAAAAAAGTACTCTGTAACCTTGGTACTTATTCAATAAACTTAAATCGATTAGAATCGAGTTTGACAATGTTATTATTATTATTTTTTTTTTTACATTTTCGCCTCTGACATTTTCTTTTGATCACATTGATCGTGTTAATTACAAGAAAATATTAAACACATGGTAACTTTTGTGTGGCAAATTCAAGCACTACTTGCTTTCACACAAAAATTCTGCAGCTGGCAAAGAAATTGCTTAAAAATCAATTTAAAGTTAACCAAACATGCTTACAGTATTGTTGGTTATTTGATTTAATGATCACAAGAAAAATTAATTTTCCTTTGAAAATTAAACCCAAATGGATAATGGATCTTAGATTACCTTGAGATCATTTGAAGTTTTTAAATCCTCAAACTTAAATGTGAGATGATAACCTTGAAGGAGCTCTTAATGACCTAGCCAAGTACTTCTTCCTTCAGACTTTTTCCCTTATTCTCCTTGAGTGCCACTCTTTTTGGGAAATATGGAAATGTGGCTAATCCTAAAACTTGAGAAAAGTGCCCATAAATGACTTATTAATAAATACTCAATTGGGGTTTCATAATTGCACAAATTTTCTTGGACTTTATTATAGTAGATCAATTAAGTCACACACATTTATTAGAGTCAAGAGAGGGACCTAATCGGACTCACAAAACTCAAGCTTCAATATATGTTTTTAATTATGTCAACTCTTGACCAATTGATATACATCTATTAATCATGACTTATTCTACCAAAAAATCGAGATTGCAATCTCGAGTCGAGTGATAGTTACGTTAGCAAATTATGATCCGATAACAATATCTTCCGACTATAGTTCCACAAGTCAACCCCCGTTTGATCGTCAGGACTACTGAGCTCAAGTTCAATTCCCTATAGAAAATATTTTAAAGTGACGATCATCTCATCATGATGATTAAAGGATTCCACTGTCGCAAGTATATGATCTCTAACTATTTCGATCCGATTCCCAAAGCTTCGAAATCAATCTTCTAATTAAGATTTCACTCATTTGTACCTCATGGAACTTAAGCTAGCAATCAAAGGTACATTACTCGCTCGGGATTTAGGTGACTTGTTTGATAATTGAGTAGAGTCGCATTCCGAGCGATCACAAATAAGTCATCTACGCGGTCTCGTTCAATGTGCATCAAAAATACATTATTGTTCTTATTCCCAAATCTCAATAAGAACAATACAATCCTATTAATATAAAGCATTCATTCATCATTCATAAAAGCGATGAAATCAATAATTAAATGAACTATAATTACTTATGGCTCATCCTAAGAATTTAAATTACAACAAGAATTAAAGCATTCCATTTGACCACATTCCTGCCCAATTCTTAAATTTCATTGTAGTCTAATCCATACAATATCCAAAATATTGGTCAATTTTATTTTTTGAATCTCAATTTTTAAATTAATTCCACTATTGCAAGTATATGATCTCTAACTGTTTCGACCTAATTCTCAAAGCACCTAGATCAACCTTTTAATTAATACTTTAATCATTGGTACCTCAAAGAACTTGAACTAACAATCAAACGTACATTACTCGCTCAGGATTTATGTGACTTGTTTGATAATCGAGTAAAGTTTCATTCCCAGAGGTCACAATTGAGTTATCTACGCGGTCCCAAACAATGTGCATACAAAAAAAAATTATTGTTGTTATTCCCAAATCTAAGATAAATCTCAATGAAAACAATGCAATCATACTAACATAAAATGTCCAACTTTATGTACCGATTGTGAACGACATATTTCAATCACGTCACGAATTGTGTCTCACTATATCCGAACCATCGATTATACAACTTGTGACATCCTATATGATCATGAAACCTTAGATAATTGTTTCAAATTGTAACACGCGAATAATCGAAGTCTTTTTACAAAATACTACTCGGAAATGGCATCAAACTAACAAGTATCACAAATAACATAAAATTCTTGGAAAAATTAAGAAAAAAAAACAAGAATAATTTTCATTAAATAGAGCAGTGATTTTCTCAATGTGTTCAGCAAGAAAAAAAAACATATAAAACAGTAAGTAATTAGTTGTTCCTAGCATACCTTTGATCCCACAAACAGTTTGAAATCTTGATCTTAACGAAAAATTCTCAATCATTCCACATTGTAAAAACAGATGGATTTGAATCTTGACCCGCTGAATCTCCTGACCATCCAGTGTAAGTAGTAGCAGAAGGCATATCATAATCAACTTTAACCAGTGCAAGTTCTTCAGCTGAACCCCCTCCTGCAGAAATGGAGTTATTTGAACCCATTTCAATCCCATTTCCAATGTATCCTCCACTGTAACTTCCAGTACTTGATCTTCCATTGTTGTCTATAACCGAAGAAGATGACCCCATATTCATCAACCCGTGAAGTAAAACTGGATTATTTTGAAAGTAATGGTTGTAGAAGGGATTATTCTGGTGCATATTAAAAGAAGAATTTGATTGCTGGTGTAATTGGAGTTGTGTTTGGATGTAGCTTTGGTACTGAGATTCTCGATTGTATAGGGATAAATCCTGGTTTTGTAAAGTTAGTAAAGGCTGTGCATTTTCAAACGGCTGCTGAATTAGTGGGTAATTAGCCTGCAGAGGGCCAGAGCTTGAGCTTCCATATTGAATATTTGAGCCTAAAGTTATCATTTCTTCACGTTTTCTTGAAGATTCGATTGCTTGAGCTTCCTTGAGGCGTTTCGCAGCACCCCCTCCAATTGGAAGACTGTTGCTTTCTAGAATGGATTTAACGTCGTAACGATTCATTTCAAAGTTTGTAACTGCATTAAGGCCTCTGAACTTTATGGCAGCAATGTCGTATGCTTCTGCAGCTTCCTCCTCAGTACCTGTAAAAACATTCAATTGGGTCATGATTTTATTACAACATGCATGCATAAATTGACATTCGACTGTCACTTATCTACTCGACTACATATCGACTTAATATTCCTACTACATAGGAATTTTGAATTGTTGGTTTTTTTTTAGCGTGAGATCACCTTGAACCACAATAAACTTGTGTTTGCACGTTTCTTATTTATTATTGCTCTTGTAAGTACATATTACAGATAATTTCAGGTCTGATTGCAAATTAATTTAATGCTTTATGCATGCATGATAATCAAACTGCTTACTGAAAGTTCCCAAATAAAGATCTTTGTTTCCAGCTACTCTTCCAATTCTTGCTTGCCATCTTCCATGCTGATGATGCCTACTCACAGGTAGCACATTGAGAGATCGATAAAGAGATACAGAAGAGAGAGAGAGAAAAGGAAGTATCTAAAGAAAGAATTGAAGTGAAAAGAAGCGGTTTTTAATACCTTGTTACTCCACGATACATAGATGCTCCCCTGGAGAATCCACTACTTTTCCTGGAAACAACAGAATAATTATTAGTCAAGACTGGAGAAAAAAACTGGAAAATAATTATAAAATAATTACTAATTTTCATTAAGATTCAAAACTAGCAGCTGTAAGAAACAGTCAGTACAAAGATTGAAAAAGGATCAGTCTGTGACAAAATCTTACTCTTGTCATTTTATACTCAACTTGTTAAAAATCAACAATTCTTCTGATCATTTTCTTCATCCAATAAGTAATTATTTATACAAATAATTAGTATCAGGTGTTCTTACCTTCGGATTGAGGCCACAAATTCTTGTCTAGTCATATGTTTCATCTCCTCAACTTCTTTCTCATAGTTGCTGATCTGCAATTATATACAGTGAATACTGTTCTAACTAGAGCTGTAAATTAACATTAGTTTTTATCCTTAAACTTTCAATAAATTCTGTATTCTTCGCCAGTTGATTATAGCTAAATTTAATAATTTTATAACTTGTACAAGAATGGAGGGTGAAAAAATTATTGATAGTCGATCCCGAATTTATTGACAAAAATAAGCTTACTGGAAAGTTTGTAGTGGTAGATGTTCCCCAGTATTTAAGTGCAGCTAGATCATATGCCCTAGCTGCTTTCTCTTCTTTATCATACCCACCTGTTGAAGGCGAAAGAGAAGAATACCAAAACAAGCTATTTAGTAAGTAAATCAAACCTTATTAAATTTTATTTCTTCCATATAACTTAAAGAAAATGATTAACTCACCCAAATATACTGCAGATGATGAAGAGTGACAGTACACAAATTAGGGGGAAAAAAAGGAGAAAAATAATTAGCAATCAATTGAGATAATTAATTATTATTAAATTAATTAATTAAAAGCCATATATAGCTACAGCTTTGTTATACCTTGACGACCTTTCCTCGATTGACCTTCCCTTCTACAACTGTTGTCCCATAAATGGGCTTCATACCTTCCTGTCCACCTATGCCTATAATTACAAACCAAAACCAAATTTATGATGTAGCTAGTTTTGCATCATATCTATGGGATTCCTCGATTCGGGTCGAAGAAGCAATGTTGCTCGATCAATAACAAACTGACTGCAATCAAATCCCTAATTTCTGAAGATTAGAGAATGGCATATTTCGAAAGGTAGAATCCTACCTAGTTACACCTCGATAAATCGACGTTCTTTGCCCGAAAGTGTCCAAAGTCCTCCTGGGAGTAGCTTCAACAATACTAGTATTACTGTTATCAGCACTAGCTGCAGGGACAATGGCACTAGTTTCACTAGTTGAACCCTTACCACTACCCATAGAAAGTGTCAAAGATTGCATGTTATGAGGATTCTCTTGAAGATCATAGTTATTTGTGGTATGTTGCACCGGCACAAGACTGTTGGTCGAGAATAAGTACTCTGTATCATTCGACTGGATATCGTTATAAGGTATGAGTTCTGACTGATTTCCAGATTTGCTTACGCCGAGAAAATCAGCAACCTTTGGAACTTCATTGTGTCCTTGATTGTTCATCAAATTCCACTCTGCAAGTTACTCTCATAATCAGTCGGGCTTATAACATAACGTTCACAAGCAAAATCTTAGATTTTCAATAGAAAAATGCGAGATTCAGGAGACTTACCATGGGCTGGAAATGGAGATTCAATATTATCATTCACTAACCCTAAAGAAAACTGATTAGATTGAGCAGCTTGTAGGTGGGGTGGTAAGGAAGACTGAGTGGGAGAAAGAGGAAAAGAAAGCCAATTATTTGAATTCATGGAACCTATTTGCACTAATACTTTTGGGATAAATTTAACTGGTGATCAATTCCTGCAGATGAAAAAAAAACACAGAAGATGACTACAATGATATACATATTATTTGGTCACACAAAATATAAGGCATCATTTAAGAATTCTTGATAATGAAACTGACATAGATTTACCCTAATGAAGAAGTCTGCAATATACTGCACACGCACTCTCTCTCTCTTTATCCCTCTTCTCAAAATATTATGAGCTTGCAGAAGAATGAAATGGACAAAATGGGAGAGAAAAGGAGAGCAAAAAAAGAGAAATGAAGAGAAATACTTGTATTTAAATCTACATTTCTCTCAAGTCCATCCCCTACCAAACCCTTTTTCTGATCACCAAGTTCCAAGACTTTAAACAGGGAAACAGGCCAATAATATAATAAATTTACTGCATAAAATAAAAAGGGCACGAGTGTGCGTTTGTGTACAGTCTACAGAAAGTCCAAACGCTGTGGTCCAGTCCAAATTCAGTCTTTGTACTAAGACAAACCTACACTTCCAACTGGATGAATCCAATCCTCCATCCCCTCACACCCACCCTACCTCTCAACCCCAATTGGTTATTGGGACTCTCTTCCTCGTTCTGTGTAAATAATGACCCCCAAAAACCCAGCATTCCCACACTGCAAAAATCATATCTTGGACTGAAATTTGACAGCCCATATAAAGTTAACTCACCCTATTATTTTATTGTTTTCATTCTTGAACTAAAACTGGCAAAAAGATATAAGAAAATGGAATCAGAAATCAAATCCACCCTAAACATAGGATCTTATCCTTAAATGCATAACCCTTAATGCACGTGTTGATGATAAATGTGTACGGACATGCAGTATTAAGCATATAAGAAATATCCGACATATTGAATAATTAAAGTAGTGGGAAAAGGAGTAAATCTTACTCTAGTTCAAACAAACACCAAAGGTTGTTCAATAAAATATGAGTATAAGGAAGATTAAAAGATTTTGTTTTGTGTTTTCCAAGTAGAAATTTGTTGACCATCTAATTGGAAATCGCACTCGTCAAAAGGTTTAAATAGTTTTTATTTGTTTGTTTTAAAGTGCATGTCCTCTCTAAAACTAGAAGTTGATTCTGTACATCAGTGTAGCCCTTTGGTTCTGTGCCTTCTGTCTTCCACTCAAAGGTCGAGTCAAAGACCAGTTCAAATAATTTGAAAGGGACATAGAACTATGATTTTCGATGCACATTTTGTAAGCAGTATCAGCCATGATTAACCAGTATCATCGATCGAGACCTACTATTTTCGATCATATCTCTCCACATCACCAAATGAGAAAAATTAACAAGAAATCCAATAATACATACAATGTTTAATTTATTCGAGTGGGCAGAGTGTGTGTGTGTACACACAATATTTAAAACCCTAGCAACAGATAAAATGGACAAGAAATTCTAAAAACTATACACCCACATGCAAACTTTTCTTAACTTCTAAATTTAATAATGTACACATAAAAGTCGGAAATATCATTAAAAAACATAAAAATGTAATGAAACTCTTGAAAAAAAAATCCAAAAAGAGACAAAATTCAAAAAAGAAAATCACAAAAGAACTTACTAATGTATAAAACCTGACTTGCCAGTGAAGATTGAAGAACAATCTATAGTCTTATCTCTCTCTACAAAAAGTTCTCTCTCTAATTATATTATAGAGTATATATAAATTCATGAATGTTGAAAAATGTGAAGAGTGAGATATCGGTATGTGATGAGTAAGGGTGGTGGGATTCGGTAGCAGCCAGTTAGGGTTAAACGTGCATTTAATTTTTTATCCATAGACCGCCATTGCCGATTCAGGTTTTGCGGCAAGGTTCAGAGGAATGTGGCTGCCACGTGTCAGATGACTTTTGTTATTGGACCTTTGTAGTCTTTAGTCCGTTCGTTTTCCGGTTTGTATACATGTCTTGATGCATCACATATAAATTCATAGTTCGAATAATTCCTCAGTCTCAATATAAATTAAACCTAGGGTAATCGACACCAAACGTCCTTTTTAGCAACCTTGGATTAATTCAAATGATTAGTTGGGTTTCGATTTGATTATGTTTACGATTCTAGCACATTACTGCATTGATATTCTCTATCTTCTTTCATGAGCACGGTGGATTTATATTTAACAAAGCATAAGTGCACAACTTTTGTATATAGGTAACAATTTATTTAATTTATGTAAACGATAATTTATATTGTTCTAGAAGGCCCGCGTTGGCGTTAAATCGAATTGTTAACTAATAATACATATTTATTTAAATTATCTTCAATTATATAAAATATATAATTAGAATGATGCTCAAGAAACTTACTTATTTTTAATTCTAACCAATATCTATTTAAAAATGACATGTATAATCAATAGCAAAACAATCTTTTTGTGTCATATTCTTTTCAAAATCCAAAATTAAACATAATCTGATGCAATATTCTTGGAATGTTAACAATGTTGAATCAGTCGATCCAAGATAAACCCTCTGGATTATCAACACACACATTAATGGGTTAATTATCAGAGTTAGTTTCATTGAATTCTCTCAACAGAAGTTGCAGTGCCAGCCGCAATTGCCTCAGGTCAATGCACAGCTGCGATTACAGTGTCTGTGTGGGATTTCTGCACCCCGCCCCATCTCACTTACCCACCAATCTGTACCGTTGAAATAAATTTAAGATTACCACTAATATGAAGTATTGGAGAGTTATTAAAGAAACAAAATATTATTTAGCCGTGCCAAACTTAAGCTGTGTGAAAAATGGAGAAACATAAAGGGCAATTTGGGTAGTTTATGGTGGACAAACAAGGGTATTCTAGGAAAACTCGAGAATCCAGAGAAAATGTTTTGATAGTTTCAAGAGGTGGAGGAGAAGGTGGCGTGGTGGGAGTGAACGTCGGGAAAGGGCTGTTGCCGCCTCGAAATGGGGCATATAATTTGTTCTTGAAAACACTGTTTGTTTGTCAAAATTAACCACTCTCTACTCCATAAACTTAGGGTTAGGTTTAGGGTTTTATTAGTGCTGTTTTCGGACAGGAAAGTAGGGTTTTGAGATCAATAAATCTTCTTATTCTTCTGTACAGGAATTCCAAAGGAAAATTGCTATATCATATTATCATATGTGGATAAGTTAATTTTTTTTAAAAAAAAGAATTATCTTTTTTTGACATCACTACTTAAAAACCCAACTTTCTCAATAAAATTTTTATGCAACTTAAAATTCCCATTCAATTTTGACTCATTAAAAATTTATATGTAAAATAAGTGTTTAAGCTCAACAAAAACACGCACTAGGTTGCTTGATACAAAAGAGTTGATTGTTTAATGCAAAAGAGTTGAGCATCATCTATGATGTTGAATAACATTAATCTTTAATTTATTACATCTATTTATTGATACAAAGTAAGGATTTAAAGTTGATTAGTCCTTTTTTGGGACAAGAAAGCGGGATATTGAGATCAATGAATCTTCTTATTGGTATGTCCAAGAATTTCAAAGAAATTAGGGTAAATTGTAATTGGAATCCCGTATATTTGAAGGTCGTGACGATGTGATTTTTATCATTTAAATTCTATTACACGGGATCTCAAACCTTACAAATGATTGCATCTAAGGTCCTTTAATAATGAAACTGTCAATATAGCCGTTATAATGTCAATTTTGGTAAATCCTTAATTTGATTTCACTACATATTAAAAGAGTCAAAGTAAAGGCGGACGCGTGTCGTCATTTCCAATTGTTGTAAAAAATTCCTTTTTTTTAATTCCCTGAAATTCATCAAAATTTTTAACACCACCATTCCTGCTTCTCCATTATCTCACGCAACCACCCACTCCTCCTCCATTTTCCCACGCAACCTTTCATTGCAAACTTCTCATTCCTTTCCATTTGTAAGCTAATGCTCAAATAATAGATTTTTTGCTCCTAGAAGTTCATTTAAATTCTATTACACGGGATTTCAAACCTTACAAATGATTGTGTCTAAGGTCCTTTAATAATGAAACTGTCAATATAGCCGTTATAATGTCAATTTTGGTAAATCCTTAATTTGATTTCACTACATATTAAAAGAGTCAAAGTAAAGGCGGACGCGTGTCGCCATTTCCAATTGTTGTAAAAAATTCCTTTTTTTAATTCCCTGAAATTTGTCAAAATTTTTAACACCACCATTCCTGCTTCTCCATTATCTCACGCAACCACTCACTCCTCCTCCATTTTCCCACGCAATCTCCCATTGCAAACTTTTCATTCCTTTCCATTTGTAAGCTAATGCTCAAACAATAGATTTTTTTCTCCTAGAAGAATTTGGCAAACTCGTGCGGTTGGAATACACCTCAAGTTTGGATTATATTTTTCCCCTTTCTTTGTGTTATCCATTCATTTATATTAATTCTTATTCGAATCCTCTGGTGACTGGTTTCTTCTTTTGGGTTTTGTTTTCTTTATATTTGACTGCGTGAGTTGAGTCTTAAAATTGAAATCGATGCTTTAAATTAGAGACTTGAGTATAGGGATTAGATGATTTTTTGGGTGAATTTGGGATTTGTCTGATTTCGCTTTTATGGTGACTATCCAAGAACATAAAATAATTCACTTTTTTATATGGATTATGAAGATTTCGTTGACTTATTTAATCAAATTTATATCTCAAAATGTTAGTTAAAAAAATGTTATTGTTAGAATTGTAAAACAATAATAATAATAATAATAATAATAATAATAATAATAATAATAATAATAATAATAATAATAATAATCCTTTGTGCCTCACGGAGGTGGTGTTCTGCACATTTATTGTATTTTTAACCTTTCCAACTAAACTTTGTTTCCCAACAGAAGTATGAAGTTCGAAAGCATATGCCACGCTCATTTTCAGTTCTGTAAATGTTATAATATCAACAGTCCAGAGGTCTTCAACAAATGATAATGCCTCTCCAAATATGTCCCCTGAAACATAAGTTGTCAATATCTGTATATGTTAATAATTTTTTTAAATGTTGAATCCAATATTAATATCCATGTTCAGTGAACCACATTTCACTTACGTGGTTAGACGTATTAGCAATGGAAAGCAATATACTTAAATTTCGAAATGACCTTCATTACCTTGTTCTTTTTCATGGAACATTCATTTCATTGATATATGTTTGTGTTTATTAGTGGTTGTTTTCCTTCCGATAAATTGTAAATTTTGAGTTTGTGACTGATTGTGTAGTAAAAACTGGTTCGTTGGTATATGTTTGTGTTTATTAGTGGTTCTTTTCCTTCCGATAAATTGTAAATTTTGAGTTTGTGACTGATTGTGTAGTGAAATAAATTAATTATTCTGCTATCTCAAACCTGAAACATCCCCTTCCTAATGGTATCATCTATCTGTTTATATCAGTTTTTATTTTGTTTATTCTCTTTATTTTGTCAAATTATTTTATTGGTTTTTTATAATATTTGTCAAACTTGAAACATCCCCTTCCTAATGAGCTTAAGTTAACACGGACTCATTCCATTCATCAGTTTACGAATAAATCACCAGACAAACTTTAAAAATATTTTCTGACATAACTCAGAAGGTTCTTTTATGATTTTCATTAAATCTAAAAGATTGCAGTTTCTTAAGTTTTCCTTGCGGATTTATCTAAATCTCGCCCATGTTAATGTCATGTTAATATTTATTTGTGTTTCTGATTTTTTAATTATAAACATGTTCCCATTTTAAAATTTTTATTAGATTATTTCATTAACGTTGAAAATTTTCAGTGCCCAAGTACAATATGACCTATAGTTCGATGCTTTCTCAACCTTAACGTCAATCCATTATTTTTAGTCTATGCAGTGGTAAGGATGAACTCAATCATGTTTTGAATATGTGAGAACCTTTATGTTACATATTTAAGATACTTGCATCAGTTAACAACTAAATTTTATTTGATTTGGCTACCTTGCTTCTTGTTTGAATCCAACATTGCGGTAACAATGCATCTTCTATATTGGTTTTAACACCCAATTTTCCAAGTCATGATT
>CAIGRP010100423.1:0-41760 GCA_903798385.1 Fraxinus cuspidata | reverse complement strand
TGCCTGCAATCTGCCTGTGATGCCTGCACACGTCCTGTCCGTGTCCAACCATGTCCTGACTGTGTCCTGGGTGCTGCCTGCACGCCCGAGTTTTACAGACATGAACTGGACATGACGTCCATTCCCAGCGCGCCGTGTGCGCTGTTTTTTTGTCGCGTCCGGGACGTCTCGGCTGCGACCTGGTGGGCGTAAGTCAAGGTCTTTGTAAAACAGGTTAGAAGAAGAAAAAGGGTAGTTACTAGACGTAGCAATGTACTGAAAAAAAGTGGGGAACGATTCATGAAGTATATTTGCATTGCAATGCTATAGAAAAGAATTTAATCTTGTTGGCATGTCTAGGCGAGGCGGTTTATAGTTTGCATTGGCATGAACTGATTTGATAGATATAAATTATTATATTAAACTGATGACGACATTGTCGATGTGTTATAAGAATTAACAGGCTACTCTGTTCTTCAATTTTTTTTGTCTGTCTTTTGCTCAAAGCTTGTATATCCTTCTTGAGGTGGTAACCAGTAATGGACACTTATTGTGGACTTCAAAAAATATATATATTTCCACTGATGCCTCGTGCAATTTATATTCCTTGCTTGAAAGAAAAACTGACAATGGAACCCATTTTTGTGCTTTTTTTTTTTCTTCCTTTCTTCTTTTCTTTTCTTTTCTTTTCTTTTTTTTTTGACCGTGTTCTCTCTTTCTTTGTACTTTTCGTTTATTTTTTCTGTTCATCAAAATGATGGAAATTCAAACAAACTTTGGCATAAAAACAAAATATATTGCATAACAGTGGGACTAACACACACATTCACTGTCTTTATTCCACCAGAGATTTTAAAGTGCATTTCATCAGTAAATTTAGTTTGTCATTTTATTTTTCCTCTGCAGATATATCCAACATCTGCGAGGACAACAGGAATCGGAGTTGCCAGCACGGTGGGAAGAATTGCGGGCATGATTTGTCCTCTCGTAGCAGTAAATTTGATGTCTGGTTGTCATCAAATGGCTGCAATAATTTTATTTGAGGTTGTAATAATTCTCTCAGGTATTAGTGTTCTGCTCCTCCCATTTGAAACTAAAGGAAGAGAGCTAACTGATATTGTTGCTTCAAATTAATAATTAGACTCAGATAACTATTCATTAACTGTAAGTCTATGCTACCTCAATATTATAAAGGGAAAACAATTGCTGTCAATTTTTTCTGCTCTATGTTTACGAGGCATCTTGAATCTATTATTTGTAGGCCAATATTTCTCCATTTGGATAATTTTTCTCTTTGACCAAGAATTCAGGTACTTTCCTTCACCTCATAGGACTCGAAGAGTTGAAATTTGATGTCCCCTCAACCATCTCTTCTCTTTATTTTTTGACACCTCAACATGTCAGCTATTGTTAGCAAATGGAAAGACACTAAAACAATAAACTATAAATGACATAACATTTGAAATTGCATCTATCCATTTTCTTACAATAGCTAATTTGTCAAGGTATCAAAAGAGGGTTGTGCTATGGGTACATAATAGTACCCATAGGAGTGTCCATAATGGACACACGGCGCCCCTCTATTGGTGGGACGCTTGTTGCTGTCGGGCCCCCCACCTATAGGGGGGCGTCGGGTGTCCATTATGGACACCCCTATGGGTAATATTATGTACCCATAGCATTTTCCGTCAAAAGATAAGTGATAGGGCACAGCCAATTGGGGACAACAGATCTCATTGCTTCTCGAATGGGAAGACCCCTTGCTGTTTTCTGGGAAAGAGCAAATTTTTTTGTCAGGATGGAAAATTTTCTTTATTCCTAGGTGGAAAATTTTGTAGCGCAAGGTTAAATAAAATGCTTCGAATTCAGGTCTAAATATGATTGTAATTTCATGGTTGTTCAAGGTTCCTATAAATGGTTCACTTTTCAGTTTTTCATGTGTCATTAAAACTATTAACCAAGAATTTTTCAAGAACTACCATGGTAAAGGTGAAATTAACTCAATAGGTCAAAACTATTGGAGGATATTTTCCACCCTGGCCATTGAATTAGGGTAATTATATTAACATCATAATTTTTTTTTCTTGCACCACATTTTAATTGCACTCAAGGTTCTTAATCTTTACTCATTATAACACTTATGTCCTTAACAAATTTTCGTGTCATTCTTATCCTCAAATATTTCATTAGTTAACACATTTTGTATTTGATCATAGTTTTATGTCTAAAAGTTCGTTGAAATTGCGTAAAACAACTTATTTTTAATTAATTAATTAATTAAAATTGAGAAAAAAATATTTTTCCCTCATTCCAAAACATGAAAATAAAACATTTTGATATAAATCATCATCAAGGATGAGACGTAGTAATTAATGGAAAGTTTAAAATAATAATTAGATGAGAGAAAAATTAAAAAAGTAATTGTTACAATGAGCAAAGGTTTAGGAACCTAACTACAATTAAGATGTGGTGTATCAAATAAAAATTATGTTGGCAATATGAACGCCCTTGAATCAGAAAGGCAAGTTTTGCAGCATTGGCCTATTCAAAGCAATCAAGAAGTGGGATTGGCACAAATGGCACCTATGGAGTTGCAACACAAATGGTCCCTAACCTTCAAATCTTCACACAAAACTCCTAACCTTTCCCGTAATGGATAGAGTGTGTCCTTTGGGATGGGCACAAAATCCCTAACCTTTCAATAAAATAAAATAAAAAAGGCCATACCGTCTTCATAAATTTTCATACTTCGTTCTTGTAACTCACATTTCTTTGTTCCTTCCCTGCTCAGATTTTCATAGATTTTCTTGGTTATGAGAAAATATTGTGCCATTTCTAGACGCTGAAAACTATCTAGTGCCAAACATGTTTATTAGGTCATCTTGAACAAGCCCATCAACAAAATCAAGATATAACACGTGGGGTTTTACAAGAACTTCTGTAACTCGGGTACCTCTAACCACCTCCTTTTCTTGAGCCATTCACGGCGGACCAGCCCCAAGCACAAGAACTTCTACAACACGGATACGTCGTCCAACCTCTTTTTCTTTACCCACAAGATGAAGTGCCCGCATGGGTTTCATGAAAAAAAATGACAACATATTCGATGTTACATTAAAATATAGGGCGCTAGAAGTGTTCCTCCAATCAAGGCCGAGATTTTGGAGGTCTAACAACTCATCTGAATGACACGAATCTTTGAGAGCTTACTTCAATAGGTTCCAAAATGAGGTTATTACATGAAGAATCTATATCTGACGAGAAAGCACTTGAGGCAATGTGGAATGGTTGCAAATGGAAACCAACTTCTGGATGGTCGTTCGCAATAAGTGATCCACCACCTACAATCAACTTGTTGAATTGATTAAAATGGAAATCCAAACGGAACAGAAAATAAGTGACCCACTGATCAATAATGAAAGTAAAAAGTATTGGCTGAGATTACAGTTTTTAGTAACTGTACTGGTTATACGCATGTGAAACAAGGAAAAAATTTATACTGCACAGGTTTCACTCGTATGAAACTTATGGACTTTAGCGGAATGAAAACAGAGCTATGCAGAGGAAGATCACTGCAACTAATTTGAAATTATATAAAACATAAGAAAAATGGAGAAAGGAGAAGCAATTGGAATATTTCTCACAAGATTTCTTTTACAATTTTCTTTTTTCATGCATATGTTTTAGGGCATATGTTTGCTATTTATACAAACTCCAAAACACACTACAAATTACGTATTTAGCACTCACTTGTTTAACAAATTACATTGACTCTTTAAATAAAAACACATTACACATTAATATTCTCCCCCTTAATGTGTTTTTCTTCAACTCCGAGTGCTTTTCTTTATTGCTGGAATCTTGATGTTGAAAGTGCCTTGGTGAAGATATCAACAATTTGTTCTTCGGACTTGCAATGGTTCAGTTCAACTTCACCATCTTCAATTGCATATGTAATGAAGTGGTACTTGATTGCAATGTGTCTTGTTCCGCTATGAAAAATTGGATTCTTTGACATAGCAATTGTTGATTTGTTGTTACAAAATAGTGGTGTGGCTTTTCCCTGCTTCTCCCCAATGTCTTCTCAAATTTTCCTTAGCCAGGTGCTCTTCATGTCATCAACACAACCTCCCCAATCACTAAAAAAAAAAAAAAATCCTCAAAAAAAAAAAAATCCTCTTATCTTCACTTCCAACTTCTTCTCAAATCTGATTCCAAAATTATTTGTCCTCATTAAGTATCTCAAAACTCTTTTTTCCAACACAAAAAAATGCTTATAGTTTGGACTATTCATGAGTCTTGAAAGTAAACTTGTGGCATACATGACATCCGGTCTTGTAGATGCAAGATAAAACAAGTTTCCAATCAAACGTCTATAATTTAGCAAGGAAACAAGTTTCCAATCAAACGTCCATATATTTCCATACCAAGGAAATAATGTAGCAACCCCAAATCAAACATTCCGTATCTTTCATCATGTCCACTTCAAATTCTTCAATCATTTTTACATTGTTTCCGGTAAACACCAAATCATCAACATATAATGCAATAATAAGTATATTGGTGTTACCTCGATATTTCAAGTACAAGGTTGGCTGACTTTTGCTTTTGAGAAATCCATGTTGCTGAAAATAGCCATCGATTTGACATAACATGCCCTCGGTGCTTGTTTGACCCCGTACAAAGTCGTTTTTAGCTAGTACAGTCTTCTTCTCTCTTTGCACCAAAACCTTGAGGTTGTTCAACATATACCTCTTCTTTTAGTTTTCCATTTAGAAATGCTGATTTCACATCAAGTTGGTACAATAACCAACATTTTTTGGCTGCAAGAGCTATGAGTGCTCTTATAGTGTCTAAGCTAGCAATGGGCGAAAAAGTTTTATTTAGTCGATCCCGGGCTGTTGTGCATACCCTTTCACAACTATTCTTTCTTTATTTCTCTTGAATGATCCATTCGAATTATGTGTTACCTTGTAGACCCATTTCACACCAATCACAACTTTCATTTTTGGCCTTTCAACTAGTTCCCAAGTTTTATTTTTCTCAATCACTTCTATCTCTTTCTCCATTACTTTATTCTAACATGCCTCCTTCATAGCTTCTTCAAAATTTTAGGGTTTAACCATACAAAAGTTGCATCTCGCTTAAACTCATTCAAATGCCGCATTTTCTTTGGAGTTGAGCTTGGTGATGATGAACTAGAACTAGATAAACTTGATGGACTACTTAGTGATGATGGTGATGAGCTTGGTTGACTTTCATTTTCTTCATTTTCCACATTATCATCCATTGAATTTTGAGGCAAAGTTATTGGGACAGCAACATTTCTTTCAATTTCTTCACTTTCCCAATTCTATGTTCTATTGTCATCAAACAACATATCACGCTAACAATCACTTTCTTAGTCTTCAAGTTGTATAGTTTATAGCCCTTAGACTGTGAGATATAACCAATGAAAATACATTTTTCATTATCCTCATCAAGCTTATGCCTCATCTCTTTTGGTACTAGCAAATACACTCGAATACTTTCAAATGCTTCACCGATGATTTTCTCCCATTCCAAGCTTCTTTTGGTGTTTTGTTCCACTCGGCCTTTGTTTGACATCTATTGATCAAGTAAATTATCGTATTTACCGTTTCTACCCAATAGACTTTTGGAAGCTTTCCATTATGTAGCATTAGCCTTTACCATTTCCATCATCGTTTGTAAATGTTTTAAATTATCGAATATTTAAACCCAACGTGCAAAATTACACAATTAAAAACAACGAACCATTTTTAATTGTTTTTAAATGGTTAGATCAAACAAGTCAATTATCGTAAGTTTGAATATCACATTTAATAATTAAAGCAGTAAAAAACACCAAAGTTGATCACGGAGAAATCCTAATTGGGTAAAAACTTTGGGCACTGCACATGTCAGTAATTCACTATAAATTGAAGCAAACTTATAATACGGTCCAGACCCTTCTATCCCGTAGAACTTGTGACCTCAATTCCTACAGTCTCCCTTGATCCTATTGGAGGTGTGCTCTTTCAAATCAAATTTCGACTCTTGGTACCTCATGTTAATCCTTAAGAATTTGTGTTTTTGCAACAGCTCTCGATCTCTAGTATCTATTTATCTCTGACAGGTTAAATGGTTTGGTGTTTGATCAAAAGATCTTGTGTATTTTGATCTTGTGATTTTATGTGAAATAATATGACTGATCAACAAAATATGTTTTGGAAAAATTTATGGATTAAGTAATATGTGGTGGTTGAATCTTGGAATCAATAAAAGTTTTGGATCATCACAAAATTGATTTCTATGGAAGAAATCTGATTCAACATACTTTTGGACGTCTCATAGGGTTTATATTTATAATGGATAATGTTTGGGATGACAATGAACTCAAAATCAACTTGAAAATCGAATATAATGTTCCCCAGATAAACAAGTCCCTCGAACCCTAGTCCAGCGACAGGCGAGCAGCAGTTGGACAGTCGTCAGTATTTTCATCATAAATTTCTCACTTGATATCCGATTGAAGTGATTTAAAATGCATTGAAAAGATAACTCAAAGGTCTACAATTATTTTGATATATCCTTGTCTAGATTCCAATGTTTTCTATATGAAAAATGCGTTACAAGTTGAGACTGAGAATTTGGAGCATAACTTGTACGGTTCTTTAATACTCTTTAGACTTCTAATTGCATTCCCTTGATCATATGTGATCTTATTGGACATATTTAACATATTGGACTCCGTAAACCTATACTACTAATCTTTAGCTATTTGACTTTGATTACAACTCAATAAACTCTCAATACAATTCTATTACGACATAATTTTGATTAAGAAAATTGCCAATTAGTATTTGGACTTAACAATTTGATTTTTCCTCTCTGATACATCATTTTGTTGTGGAATATATCTAACTTTCAATTGTCTTTCAACATCTTCATCTTGACAAAATTTATCAAATTTCCTTGAACTTCTTACCATTATCACTTCTCAAAACTTTTATGAAATGACCACTTTATTTTTCAATTTCTAAAGATTATGAAAACTTCAGATTTTTGTCTCATAAAGTAAACCCAAGTCATTCTTGTGAAATTATCAATAAAGAGAATGAAATACCTATTTTGAGAATGAGATGGTGTATGCATCGGTCCACAAACATCTGTATGTACCAATTCAAAAGGCATTTTTGCTCTCCAAGTTACTCCTTTTGGGAATGGTTGTCGGTGATACTTTTCAAGTGTACATCCTTCACAAATTTCAGATTTTTCCACAATCTTTGGAACTTGCGCCATGTTTTTCTGCTGCAACAATTTCAGTTCTTGGAAGTTCAAGTGACCAAGTCTTTTGTGCCATAACCATGAGTCATTAACAACCATTCAATAAGCTTTATCGATCAAATGTTTGAAATATAGGGTGAAACTTCTATTCTTCATTTTCAGCCTTGTTATGAGCATATTCCCAACTTTCTTATCACGAATAACACAAGCGTCATCTTCAAAATATAAGGAATATCCATTCTCTAGAAGTTGTCCAACACTTAGTAAATTTTGATCCAAATCCGACACATGCATGACATCTCGAATAAGTCTTGAACCCTTCTTTGTTTCAACTCCAATTACTCATTTTCCTTTCGCTTCTACTAAATCTCCATTTCTCAATCTCACTTTTGAACTAGTATCCTCCATACCAATGAAGATATTTTTATTCGAGGTCATATGATTGGTGCATCCACTATCCAAAAACCATTGGTTTGTTGATACTTGGAGCAATTTGAACTTGAGAAGCATGAATCATTTTTTTATTCTTTTGCATTCAAAGAAGCGGAAACATGCTTGATTCAACTTCCCTTTTGATTTCACAATTAGCTTGTTGGGTATTCTTCATTCTAAAATCCTTTTTCAAATGACCAAACTTCTTACAATTGTGGCTTCCTTTTGAACCAACAATCATTTTTATCATGATTGCTTCTCTTGCAAATTTTACACTTTCGTGATGAATCACCTTCATTAAAACTCCTTTCAAAGTTGCTTCTACCTTGACCTCTTGGACTCCTTCCTCTAATACTTCTTCCACCTCTATTCATGTATTCACCCCCATATTTTCATGTTTCAACATTCTTAGAACCAAAAGTGAGCTTAGATTGAAACACAAACTCAATTAAATTTTTGGAGCGTCGATTTAATCTTTGCTCGAATGCTTTCAAAGACCCCATCAATTCTTCAACCTCCGACTTCTCTATATCCTTCGTTTCTTCTTCAACCAATTTTTTTCCGGCAAGCTAATCAAAAAAATTTTCCACCATTTTTTCATTTGAAACCTTCTCACCATATGACCTCATTTGATTTACAAGCTCATTGAATCTATTGGAAAATTCTTTAACATATTCATTATCCTTCATCTTCATATTTTCGAATTCTCCATTAAGCGATTGGAGTTTAATGGATCTTACCTTCAAATCTCCTTGATACTCTTTTTTTCATACATACATTTTAGGGCATATGTTTGCCATTTATACAAACTCCAAAACACACTACAAATTACATATTTAGCCTCACTTCTTTAACAAATTATATTGACTCTTTAAAAAAAACACATTAACATCCACCCCCCCCCCAAATGTGTTTTTCCTCCGAGCGACAAAGGTAATTAGTAATGGAATACATGCTAGACTCAATGAGAGAGTTTCGAAAAAAATGGGCTTTATACAGATAGCATATAGAAGATTTGGATAATAAAAAATCATGGTACAAGAGAGAACTTGTCTAGTTGTCTTTGCTAAATTTATGGTAGAATGTAGTGGTTAAGATAATATTTGTTTGATCACCATTTATATTGAATAAATCATTTGAAAACAAAAAAATAATTATCTAAATTGACGTCTCATTTATGTAATTTCATTGTTGACAACCGTGTCTTCAAGTACAATTGACATTGTAGCATTGTATTCAATCAACTTTTTCTCGTGACATGTTTAAATTTTAGATTAAAATTTAGTGATATTTGTGATGTACATATGGTACGAGTTTATTACACTTTGGACATGAGGGAAATCTATATGTATGAGACACAAAGGAGGCCAAAGACTGGACACGAGGAACATAATCAAAGCTAAAACTAGCTTGCAATGTAGGCAGTCATCCTACATATTTGGCAAATTTGAAAAGGTTTGCACAAGACTTTAGAAACATGAAAAACTTTGAGAAGAAAGTCAATTCTACAGAGTTCTATGACAAGAACTTGTTAGAGTTCTATGACAAGAACTTGTTAAAGGCAAAAAATTAAGATGGAATAAACTTAGTGACCAGGAAATCGTTATTCACATTGAAGAATTAAGCTGCAAAAGAATAAATGAGAATAAAACTAAAATCTCAACTTGAAATAAATGATAAGTTCATATTAAGCTGCAAAAGAATAAATAATATTCACATATTATTTTATTTGATTATTTTTAATTTTTCATTCATTGAACATAACATATTTATCAGATGATGCCAACTTATAATTTTTATTTAGCAGACTGAGAAAAAATTCAAATAATTTTTTTGCTATATTTCCCAACACATTATTAATTTTTTAAATTTATTTTTCTTATTTTCAATTTGTATTTTAAGTAAATGAAGATCATAAATTTTGTAAACCTCACACAAAATAGAAAATTTCTAAAAGATAATCTTTTTAATAAAATATCAGAAGTTGGTGGTAATTAAATTTGAAGAATAATAAAATAGTTAAACAAATGGTATGCACTGTGTTACATAATGTCACATATAAGATGTGATTTGTCATTTTTAATCAACGATATTCTCATTATTTTAGTTATTTATAATGGAACATTAGTTAATATTTCTGTTTTACCATAGTAATAACACACGAAATGCAGTGTGTGTTTTGTAGATTTCCCCAAAATAAAAAGTAAAAGGAAAAGTTTAACATCACCCCGAAAAATAATATGAAATGTTAAAGTGTAAATATATTGCCACCGCAAATTTTAATTGCTACACCACATTTTAAAATAATTTTCTTATTTACCAAAATAACTATAAATGAAAGGACATAATTAAACCTATAATGTGTACACCACACTCCCACCAGTAATCTTCTTTTCATTCCCCCTCTCTCTCTCTCTCCTTTCCTTATTTATTTTACTTTACTTATCCCCTTAATGTCTGCGTGCATGTCCCGCCACATCTCCTATCCAACCCAATTCTTTCTCATCAATCTCCAACTTGAGCACCATCCAGAAAAAAACTCGTTGGTAAATCAAATCACGAAGGAAAAAGGAAAATCCAATTCAAAGCTTTAATCATCTATACATTCTGTAACTCGTCATTCCTACAATTGATGGAAATTGCTTAATTGACATCCATACGGTAACTGATCTACTAAGTAATCACTACATGATAGGGGTGAGCATTTTTTTTTACAAAACTATATAGAACCGATTGGTTTAGCTCCGGTTCCTCTACTGAATGGGTTGGCTTTGGGGCCATACATCGAGAATCAATCGATTCCGGTCCATTCTCGGTATTGCTTCAAGAACCAACAGTGAATTTGTTCTCGTGAATTTTCCTTTTATTTGAACCAAAATATACTACATCTTTAAACACTAGACCCCAAATTTATTTCACATTAAAATTTCATTTCACATATGCTTCTTCTTCCTTCCTTTAATGGGTAATCGAAATTTTAAGTTTAAATAATTTTATAAATATTTTACAAATTCAAAATTTTAATGCAACACAATAGGAAAAATATATTTTTAGTTCAATATTTTATAAGAATTCAAATTTATCGTTACTTTCAAAGTAGTCGGCCATCAAGAATCACTAAAATAATAGGGCTATTGTTATATGATTTTTTAAAAAGAAATAATTTTGGATTGAGATTTTACTGTATATATTGTGTTTAATAGTTTATCAATTTTTCGCCTTTTAAAGTTGATCTTGAGATTTGGAGTGAATTTTTGTTTGTCGCTGTGTTTAATAAATTTTTTATATTTTTATATTACAATAATGACAAATGGTTTCATACTCTATTTTGTCTATTTTCAATTTGATAAGTAGTTTCATATTTTATTTTTATAATTTTTTTCAATAACAAGAATCGGATAAGAACCGGTTTGTTCGGTTCCAATTCAATTCTATAATTGAATATGAAATCAATGGTTCCATTTCTAAGATTCTCATTGGTACTCGATTCGGTTCGGTTCCCTTCAGAACGGGACCGAACGAGACTGCGCCCGCTCCTACTACATGACGCCTTAGAAATGAAAATGGGAAAATTGGGCTGATTCGAAATATCAAGAAAAGACATTCAAAGGGTATATGTTGGTGGCAGAGATCACTATTATATTAAGGAGACAATGTTTGACACTTGTTTTAAGAAAAATCTATATAGGAAAAACCACAGAGACGACTGTTTCTTAAAGGCATTGTATTCTATAATCATATTTTCACCATTTTGGGATGCAATGCAGTTGCACTTCAGATAGGAAATGACTTAAGGCCTGATAATTAGGTAAATTCCCTAATCATATATTCATTATTATGCCTTGAATAAATTAATAACAAGAACAGATAGATAAATTCTGACAAAAAAATGAACACCAATATTATTGGCATAACTCTATATCCAAAAGAATTTCCTAATCTAGAATTCCTCTCAACTAAGTACACAAGACACTTCAGCTGAACATCCCAAATTGCACAGGAACTTGTGCAGACTTCAACCAAGTATTGCCTTGCAAGAAGGGACCAACAGTAAATTTCAAGGCGTCTTCCCTCTTAATCGCTTTGTAACCCGGCCATTTAACTCTGCCAGAAGTACTATATCCGGGACCTTTGTTGTTGTACTCCGCATAATAGAGAGTCTTCAGGGCGAAGTCACCACTCCATTCTAGCCAACCCACGGGTTGAATCAATTCACCAATCTCCGTTTCCATTACAATGGTTCTCGAGTACTCCTTCCATGGCCTGCCAAGATAACTCTTTATTTTGGCCTTCCCAGAGTTGAGTTTATCATCTGCCAAAATGCGACAGTTTTGCAGCACAATCCCTGTGGTTTCCCTTTTGTCTACCCTTCCTTGAGCTGTAATAATATTCTGCTGGTTGTCCATCGGTTTTCTCACATAGATCAAACAATTCTGGAATATAGCTGCTGCATCACCAAATATGAAATCAACTGTACCAGTAATGTAACAGCTTCGATAAAATTGTCTGTGGGTTTGAGCATATAGGGTATCCTGGTACCCCTCCATTCTGCAATTAAGAAAAATTGAGCGATCAGCCTGCACGCGAAGAGCCACAGCTTGATGCTTTTCTGGACCAGCCGTGTTTCTGAATCCGATAGATTGGGCCATGAATCCATCACCTAGTGCAGCTGCCAATACACAGGCGCGATTATTAAGATTCTGAATTATAAATTATGGCCAAAACATGCATTTTCCTTTTCCTAATTACATACCAAATGTTGCAGTTTGGAATGTTGGTACCCCATCTATATATTTTTTCTTGCCAGTGACAATGCTCTTCTGGGATCCATCGCCATAGATGGTAATATTTTCTGTCTTTTTAGTAACTGTAACATTCTCTTCATAAACACCTTCTTTAACATAAATAACATATCTGCAATATTATCACTGATTAAAACGTCTCCAAGTAAGAAAACAAGAAAATAGAATTCAGTTTACATAAAATTTTAGAAGACGGGTAAAATTTAAAAAAAAAAAAATGCATACCGTCCTTTATATTTTTGAGGTAGTGCATTTAATGCTGCCGTGATGGTTGTATAGTTTCCACTACCATCTTTTGCCACGGTCACGTTTGGAGTCTGCTTTGGGCCATCTACTTTAAGAATTCTGCGGTCTTCCTCATTTATCCATGTCGGGAATCCAACCTCATATGCTAAAAGATTTCTCTTGAGATTAGGTACTTGAAGTTTGGAAAAGATGGATGAAACTTGTGAGATAACGGCTAAGGCATTGCTGCCAAGTTCCTTGACAGTTTTCAAAAGTTTCTGCATTGCAGCCTTCTCCTCTTCATCAGGGAATCCATCAATACACGTCTGTTGGTAAGACATTACTGCACTCAACCAATTGTTAATATCAGGCGTTCTCGAGAAAATATTGCCCAAATCCATGCCCTCAATAGTTGAAATGGAACAATTTAATTCTTCTTTGGCATCTTTAAGAAGTTCCAAACAATCATTAAATGCAGCCTTTTCAGGGGTGTGTCGAATTTGATTGTCTTTGCACGATCAATAACTTCATCAATGCCCTTGGAAACAACAGCTATTGAGGCCTTGAGAATTTCTTTTGGTTGAGTGGGTGCATTGCCCTTGACTGTCTTCAAGAGGCTATACTCACAGGTTTCCTTGTAATCTGTAACTGCACATACTGCTTTCACAGCCTTTTCTGCTCTGACCACAGGCTTCGGGGCAGAGTGGGCTGCATTCTTCGGTTCCTTATTGGTAGTATCCGCATTTTCCTAACTATAAAAAACCACACCAATTGCAGCAGCAACCACAAGGATGACAACAACACTCGACAAAATAGTAATTGTGAACCTCCTCCTCATCTTCTGTTGCCTCTCTTGCTTTCGTCGTTCTGTAATCAGGTCGAAATCCTGGAACGCCATTTTTGCTTATTCGCAAATGAGGAAGGACAAACTCTGCCTTGGCCTTCTTAGACTCAAAAGCCAAGGCAGTAAGAACGTAAAAGTTTTTCCTTCCACCTTCTTTTTATGGTTTTTATTTTTTTGCCCTTTCTTCTTCTTTTTTTAGTAATAAAAATTGTGCAATTTGATTTCATGATTTAGCAAGAGATGGATTGGAGAAATTTCAGGTCCTCTCACTAAAATGGTATTCATTTAAAGGATTAGACAATGGATGATGGAAAATGTGCCTTTAAAACAGATTTGTGGCGATTTTTCTTCTCCTCCTGCGTTTCTCCTTAAATATGTGCCTCCTCTACTATCCAAATCACAATTTTTCACTAGTACCATCATGCTAAAAGTGCACGTGTGAACTTAAAAATCACTTTTTTTAAGGGAAAATCAGTAACACGATGGATTTGAGATTAAGAACTTAAAAAAGTTGTTAAAAAGAGCGATAAATCAATGGTTGAGTTATTCAATCACAGACAAATGGTGACGAATTTGTTTGTATTATCTTTTTGGTTTACTATGATTTCTTGACATATAGTTTTGAGGGAATTTTTTTATCTTGCCGAAAATTCGATCATAGACATATGGTGATGGATTCATTGTATTTTTTTTAATTGTAATTTCTTGACTTATATATTTTAGGGATTTTTTTAAATTTTTTTTATCGAAGGGATCGATAAGTGTGTAATAATATCGAGTCTTGTGAAATATTTGTTTAAAAATTAAAGGTTGATTTTGATATTTAAATAATAAGGAAATTTTATTGAAAGACAAACAAGAAAAATCCAAAAGTTTATTTCGAAAATAGGTCAATCTTCCATTCCAAAAGAAATGATTTCGACAAATCGCTCACTCAGCTAGAAACCCTCTTGTATCTTATCAAAGTATTTTGTTGGCATCTATTTTAGTACTTCGATTATAAAACATAAAATGATAACTAAATANAAGACAAACAAGAAAAATCCAAAAGTTTATTTCGAAAATAGGTCAATCTTCCATTCCAAAAGAAATGATTTCGACAAATCGCTCACTCAGCTAGAAACCCTCTTGTATCTTATCAAAGTATTTTGTTGGCATCTATTTTAGTACTTCGATTATAAAACATAAAATGATAACTAAATAAAAAGTTAGAGGAAAAAGGTAACATAACTCCCCAAAGATAATATGAAATGAAAAATAGAAGAATATATCAAGAAATTTCATCTGCAGAACTTCCGCCCAAATTTTAATTGGATCACCAAACTTTAATTTCTTTAATTAGCTCATTAAAATTCAGTTAGTTTTAAATTTCACCGCAATGACACGTATCATTCTTAAAACTTAAAAGTGATGGAAATACTCAATTGACATTCATACGGCAATTGACTTTCTACGTAATCAATTCGTGACACGTAAGAAATGAAATGGTAAAATAAGAATTACGACAACATATTATGATTAAAGGTTAAAATCCGTATTTTCTTAATTGTGTAATGTGGCGTAGCAGTAAATTGCTATGCCACTAGCGATTACTAGAATGTCTGTTGTCTTGACTATCAATTAAGCAATTTTATAAAAAATTTGAATGAGATTGACATAGTAGTGAAATTTCAAATTAAATTGAAGTTCAATAACTGAATAGAAACTAAATTGCATCACTTAAAGCTCACCGACCAAGGATGAAGTTTACTATCCTTCAGTAGAAAACTGGTATCCGCAAGTAATAAAGGAAACCGTTATCCTCTGCAGCTTGGCTCCTTCCATTACCAATAGACAAACCCCAAAAGATTTTTGTACTTTTCCGCGTCATTGTACTTGTATTTCTCTTCTTTTCCATTTTTCTTGGGCTCACATTTCTGCGTTTTGTCAATTTCATTTTCTTTTATCTGTATTTTTCTTTCAAGAAATTTACACCGGCATTCTTGAATGGATACGAGATTTCAATAATGCATTTGTGGGTAGTGAATGATGATTAGTTTCATTGTTTCTTTTGCATCTTTGGTGAATTTTTTTTAACAAGATTGCGACTTTTTTTGCTTCATGAGGCTGAAAAATGTGGAATTTTATACATGTTATTGTGAACACTTCAATGTTCTTTTGTCAAGATTTGGTCTTTTCCAAGAAGAGTTGTAGTTCACAAAATTCATTTTCCTGTCATACTTCGTCTAGTTCTGTAGTTCAATTGAGTATTGGGAGGAGAAAATCTTGTGGACAGATTCCAAATGCCTAGAAAAGACATTCAAAAAGGATAAGTTGGTGGCAGAGATTCTTCCTTGAGGATGATGAGAACTGGCTTGGTTTGAAGGATGAGGGTATGCTTGATGGCGCGGAGTCGGAGGAGGGCTCGGGTGGTGATGAATTCTCTGAGAACGAAAAGTTTGAGACGTGGAAAAGGTGAGCTGAGGAAATTATAGAGTTAAAGGAAGCACAAGAGAATGCAAAGAATGAGGAGAATAGAAGGTGGGAGGACTGGCTTGTGAGTGAAACTAGTGGTGAATCATGGATTCAAGAATCGAAATGCGCAGTTGGAGAACTTTTAGATGATGTAGGAGAAGATTTTAGTGAGCGAATTTCTGATAGAGGATTGATTAAGTCAGTAAGAGATTTCTCTAGAGAACAGAATATTGAATACACCCAAATTAGAGTGTCCAAGTAATTGTCATGACTTCAATGAACCGGAATTCATTGTGGAAAAAGAAAAGGACAGTAATTTCTCTCCAGGTTAATTAAATTGATTTTTTTTTTCATGGTTTGACGAGATTAAAAAAAAAAAAAAAAAGATATGCATAAATGTAAAAGTTGCTCTCACTTACACTTTCATTTCTTCCTAGTTTTCATGTTCATCTAACAAATATAATATCCTTGATTTTTCTTCTCTTATTCCTTATATTTTCCAAGTTCTCAATAAAGCCTATCGGTTTTCCAAATAAAAGGAAAGAAGCAACACTGTCAATTATCAACGGGGAGGGGGTACTTGTTTTAAATACCAGTTGCATTCTAGTCAAATAAATTATTGATTCAGTGAATCAAAAATCTGGTACAAAAGCTATAAACAAGATCATATTAACGATTCCGTCTTATCATGCCTTACGGTAATACAATGCATCAGAGATTCCGTATAGGATACCATATTTAACATGCCACGTCTCTCCTAATAGATAAACAAATATCGTATTAGACTAATCACAACATTTACAAGTTTATTTTGTCAGATACATATGTTACAGGTGTACAATAAGCATGCAAATTTTCTTCTTGATTCAAGATTTTGAAACTGAAGACCGTGCAAAAGTTGAACTGTAGAAAAAGATTACAAAATTCCATTGCATTTTCCAAGACTATCTTTTGCTCTACCACAACTGTTTTGGGTCACCATCAAACTAGAAGCGTCAAGAAAAATAAAAAAAACAGAAGGTGGAATCAAGGAAAGAGTTCTACAAGTAACAGGAAAATATTAGAATAATTCTACAAACTTCGAATACCTTACTTGGATTATTATTTTTTTTAACCATTTTAACTGATCATTAGTTAATTGACTGCAGATAATAGTTCTAGCAATCCTGACAAAAAAAATAAAAAATAGAGGCTGATTATCATAGTTCAGGGTTGAAAAAAAAGGTTGTAAGAATTCAGAAAAAGGTTGACGAATAATTATGACTACTCACTTTACTCTATTTGAAGTATAAAAAGATGAACAATGAAACCCCAAACACCATATCTGACCAGATATTGGAAAATGCTTTACGGTTCTCTAGTCTCCATTCATCTCGCAGCTCTAACCTGCCAGAGAAAAAACATAGAGACAAATAATTTTAGCTTTGACTAAATAAATGGTAGGTTGAAAGTTAGATATGCGCATTAGGAAACCTTTTATGTGAACACCACTTGCATGTAGTTAACCAGAAATCCTAAACCTCTGGTGTTCTTAGGTCTGTAGAAGATATCACATCCAGATTACTAAATTAAACAGTTACTTAGTCTCTCTTCTGCAGTTACAATCTTACTGGGAAAATTTTTATAGTATAATAGAATGACACACATTGTTGGAAGCAAATAATAAAGTGGCACAAGGGAAAATAAGTGAAACGGCCTTGGTGTACTATTGGAGCTCACTGTCCTTCAATGAATGCGTTCTAGGTGGTCCTATGAGGATTGACATACTTGATGGGATGAGTTTAGGGTAACGCTCGCTTTTTCAGTTCTGCATAATATCTCACTACGCATTTTTCGAAAATTGGTTTTATTGCTAAACGTGAAACTTGGTAATTGGTTAATAGTTAAAGATTTTGCAATCAATGCTTGTACTGTAGTTATTCAATCGTGCAAGTAGCCTGCTCTACAAACCTATCATTTTCATTTGATAGATAGTCATGCCTTTATAGTTATTATACCTGTATTTATTCGTCAAGAAATCTGAATTATAAAAGGACTGTGCTTGTTACATTCTATAGTCTCTGGATTTTGGTGTAGTTTCTTTTTTTTATGTCATCAGCCTCTCTATTGGAAGTTAATGCTCTTTTATAATTGACCCTGGGAATTAAACAATCTCCACACCTTGATGTTATAGTTTTTTTAGTTCGAAATGATAAATTTATGATCTGTAGGTACCATTCTGAATCCGGTTGGCAGACTTTGTTAGAGGTTTTAGTTGAGCATTATGGACTTGAAGTGGATCAGGCGGCTATAACAATATTTATCTCACTAGTTCCAGTTATCATTGATGCTTGTGTAAAGCTTTGGGCATGTTTCCTATCTATAGCTTTTTTTATTAATAAAACTCTTCCATGAGTCCATGTGGAAGCATGCAACTTTTTGGTAATTGTGTCAAAACCATTCCAGTACTTTTTGCTGTTGAAGTTGGAGAGCCTTAGTCTATATAAACCACACATTGAAAACCCATATTTTTTATATGAGATTCAAGTTTCACACCACATTTCATGATCCCCACATCCACGTCAAACTAGCTTTGCACTAGCCCATGATTAGACCCAGACGAACACTGCTATGTCGACATAACCATCCGCGATGCTCGATTGCAATTGGGAGATATGGTGCCTGCTCTGATACTATTGATATAGATCTTAGGAGAGACATACTTCAAAAACTAAGTGTTAATGTTGGAGAGCCCAATTCTGTATAAATCATACACCTAAAGTCTATATTTTCAATATGGGATTCAAGTCCCATAACTTACAATGAGAATCTACCATTGATATAGATATTAGGAGAATCATACTTCAAAAGCTAATTGTTGAACTTGGAGAATCCAAATCTATTAAACCACATATCGAAAGCCCTTATTTTCGATGTGGGATTCAAGTCTCATATCTTACAATAGAAATCTACCAATTGATATAGATCTTAGGAAAGTATTTCAGAAGTTAGTTGTTGAAGTTGGAGTGTCCAAGTCTATTAAACCACACATCAAAAGCCCTTATTTTCGATGTGGGATTCAAGTCTCATATCTTACAATAGAAATCTACCAATTGATATAGATCTTAGAAAAGTATTTCAGAAGTTAGTTGTTGAAGTTGGAGTGTCCAAGTCTATTAAACTACACATCGAAAGCCAATACTTTCGATAAGGATTCAAATCTCATACCTTGAAAAAAAGAACCATGGCAATCCATAACGCTTTGTGATCTCCGCGCCCACATTAGATTGGCTTTGCACTACCCCATGCCTAGTCCTGGACGAACACTGTTATGCCAATGACACCGTCCACTCTAATCGATTGAAACCGGAAGAGGTGCCTGCTCTGATACCATCAATATAGATATTGGAAGAAACATATCTCAAAAGTTAGTTGTTAAAGTTAACTCTATACGAATGCCTTGTTCTTTGTATATGGAATAGTGGACCTACATGCTGGATATGCCACTTACATCTGGGATGTCCATCTATGAACAAATATGCTGTTAAGCGTAACTTAAAGGTCCAACAGTCTGGAATTCTTCTGTATTAAGTAATTTAAGTTGGTGACTTTATGCTCATTCACCGATTACCATTAGACCTTTTTGGACTTTGCTTGCTGATAGTATTGGAAAAGAACACTAGGAATCTAGTTTTTGAATTGGTGGATCTAGAATTAAGTTCCTCGTGGGTTTTATTGCCGGTTGACCTCTGAAGCATATTTTTTCATACTGCCAGATAAACTGTACAGAAGGTTTTAAATGAATATCAACTCGTTAAATTGACGAAGCTTTATCCGTACTATATTATGCATAAAAGTGAATATATGCAACCTAATCTGGAAAATCGAATTAATATTATTATTTATTATCTTCTTAATGATGAATTTGAGTACCATATGGTTGAAAGAGAGTCAGATTTTTCCATTAACTGATTATAAGTTATGCCAGATAAGAAACGACAATTAAAATCTTGGTAGATAGGGCATACAATTTACTTTATTCACACTGAATAATGCAGCAACATTTTTGTATCTATCAGAGAAATAATAAAGAAAATAAATGTGTTTTTCACCATCTCTTATCTTCCATATGTTTATGTTTATTAGTCACTTCTACATCTAAATTCAAGATTTCATTTTAGGTGTGATTTATAGAGAATCATATTTCCATGAATCAACTTGATTAATATAGGAGTATCCTCTTTCTTGAAAATGTCTAAATTGCTTAGATATTTTTTCCGTAAAGATTACTAAATTAATCATATCCTTTCTATAAATCGTGTAATTTAAGTATAATGATTTTAAGTTGCATATTATGGTGAAATTTGTGAAATTATAACCCAAGGATAAAACATCAGGCAAGTGGCCTGGAAAGCTCGATATTATATTCTTATGAGCAATAATCAAGTTGAAAACAGAGATTAAAATGACAAGAAGTTACACCAGTGGAAAAAGGCAAAAAGTATATGAGAATCCACCTCTGTACAAACCACCATTTGACCTTTTTGCAAGCACACGATGCATTAAGGAAAGGCTTCGAATTTTTGAGTTTTTGAGTCACTTCCCCTTTACATCCAATTAGCAGAATCTATTGTAGCACTTCAGTTAGTATTTCTTATTTAGGTTCTCATGCGTGCACATTTTAGTTCCCTGGAAAAAGTTCTGAACCGAAAATATGTGATAAGCTAGCGTTTTCATGTTGTTAGCTCCTAGAGGAACTTCTACTTCTATTGTTTTCACTTCATTCAAAATCAGTTCAGAAATCACTTCTCTGTTGTTCAAAAAGGGGCCCGTACATATCCTAATATGTTGCCTAATGCTTGTTTTCCAGTTATTTAAGTTTCTTCCAAGGCTATCCCCGTAGGTGGCAAATATTTTCCAGGAAACAAAGAGACACTAGAAAGGTTTCGTATTCTTTTCTGCTCGGTTTTTTCTCCAGCTGAGAAAAAGCCCTGCAGACGGAGTGAATATTCAGTTCCTATATTATTTTCACTTAGTAACTATTATTTTATAAGTTGCAAGATGAGACGAAAAATAATCAAATATCAATATCAAAGTAAGCTTCTTTAGATTAATTCGAACTGTATTTTCGCAGGGTTGAATGTAAAATGTATCCATGTATCATCTTTTCTTCATTTTCTTGGTTATCTTTTCCCCTACTTCCTGGAAAGCACGTACATACGTTAAACTACTTATATGGCATACTTTAGGTCACTCGAAATTCGATTCTGTTTTTTACAGGCTTTGCTTCTTCTATGCTGACCTCTTGTTTGGGATTACTTATAATCTATGGGTCCTACGGAATGTGTGATAAATAAGTTGAGTATTAGGTTAAATGTCGTGCAAAGTATTGATGCAGCGAGTTTTAGATCTTATGACACACTACTTTAATTTTTTAATTTATATTTACTATGAGGTCAGGATTTTGCAGATCCATAAAAAACCAAGAATAATGCTACTCAAACAGGGACAGGGACAGAGGTTGCATGGCTAAGTTTTTTCTTTTCAAACTGTCCAATGATGTTGCGCCATTGTCACTGAGCCTGTTTTTGTAGCATGATTTAAAAACCAAACTCCTTTCACAGGGGCTAGTAGATTAGGCCATCAAGACAGACCCCACCTCCACATCATATGACATTTGATTCATTGTGACTTGAAGTATCAACTGTCAAAAATAATGATTCTTGACAAAAAAAAAAAAACAAAACTTGAAAGGTTTTAGATCCCCCCACCCCAAGCATTATTTGTATCTGTAATAAAGCTTTATGTAGATTATAAGTTGTGGACTATACGAGATGTATGAATAAAAATAGATAAAAGTTGTTACCCCTATTGAATGTGTGGATAAATATTTTATTTGACCAGCTCGTAAGCATGAAGAAGCTATACGAAACATACTCTATTTGATAACAACACCAGAACACCTTCCTGAAAGATTACAGTAAAATCAAGAACATGGTCCTTGTTCTTCACTGAACACACTCAACATGGATATAAAGAATCTAGAAATGCTTCTATCCAGTTCCAAGTTTCTTGGGATTTCAGTCCATTAATTAGTAATCACATGCAGTTCGTTTCTATCTTTTGCAAGAATAGTCCAAGAAGAACAGCTCTCAAACTCAAGTGGGACCCATATAAAAATTGGCACTACATGTCTGTGAAACTTCAACAGAAATATTTTCTGATATTTTTGAAATATTCCCAAGGAATATTCTTCTCATGTTTTACTCCTCTCTACTGTAAAATTTATCTTTGGTGACTAGTCAGCACTTTGCAGGGTTAGAACTCAACTTTTTAAATGGTGGTCATTGAATTTTAAAAACTTTTCTAACTGCCACTGAATTTACTGAAGTGTAATCTCATACATCACTCAATCACTCGCCATTTTAAAAATTAAAAGATTTTCACAAAGTGGAATACTTTCAACTTTAATATATTTCACCACGACTATCGCGAGTGTCACTCGTTTTCGAATCTTTGAGTTCAATAGCAATTAGAAAATGGCAACTAGAACATGTAACCCGTACATTGCAAGAACTGCTATAGTCACAGTTGTAGGGGAAGGATAGTAAAGTAAAGTTGTCCCAATAGAAAATTTGAGCTACAATGATAGCTCCTCTTCAAGTCTACTAAAAATGCTGTCTAGTTTGTTTAGAGACTCTGCTATAAATAGGTAGAAAAATAAGTGCTGTGTTCCATTGGAAACTAACTTCCCATTTTTGGAGATTCCAGGTCATTTTGCATAGCTGAGTTTACTCATTACTCCTTAGAATAGTCTATTAGGTCTTTGGAGTTGGGACCTCAATAATTATGATAGACTTGTTAGTTTTTCTAATAGCAGAACTAGTACGGGTCTCATTTTTACTCCCTTTGGAAGAATATCATTTGGTATAATAGAAACTACGTATTGTTAAATCACAAAGTATATGATATTGTAATAAGTTAGAAAGTGACACTTATCTTTCTACAAAAATTGTTTATACTATAAACTAGTCAAGTTTTGCTTGCGAGTTCCAATTTCACCTAGGGTAGTCCACTTCAATTTAATAAATTGCACATTTGACATTACTTATTCATGTTGGAAAAGAGCTGCACTCAAATCAACAAACTTTCATTCATGATGCCACAAACCATAAAAGTAAATTTTTATCTAATATCCAATCTAGAAATTTATTACTATGAGCAAATATCACGGTTTGTGGACAGTGATATAATGCAAAATGCTTAGAAATCGGTATTGGAAAGTTATTTCCAACAAGTTTATGGTAAAAATATTTTTAAATTTAGTTAAAGCTACTCTAATTTTTCTAAACAATGTTATTTGTAGTTGGCGATTACAGTTATCGCCTTATGTGACATACTAGGTAGCAACTTGTTATTTGAAGCATTAATTTTCTTTAATTTTTTTTTCTCAAATAATAACTTAATGCCTCAATAACAAATTGATACATAGGATTAAGGTTGTCAATGGATTGAATTTTAATTTGAATCCGATGAATTAATGGAAAATGGATTCACGGTCTCAGTCCGATAACCCGATCAATCGATCAAGATCTGAATCCGATAATTCGTTAATTAAATGGATCAAATATAGATATAGGTCGATCCGATCCGATTTGTTATAAATAATTGAGTAAATAAAACATTTTTATGGCATGTTATTTGTGACTAAAATAAATAAATGAGAAAATAAATAAATGAGAAAATTAAAAATTAGAATTAAAAAGTCATCAAATTCAAAACATAAAAAATTTAATAAATTTATAATTATAAGACCGGTTTAAGAATTGGAAAAATTGGAAAAAAATAAATAAAAAAGTTGATTCCAACATTTTTTTTTCCCTAATTTCTTTAATTTCGGATAGGATATCCGATAACAAAACGGATATAGATTTAAGAATCAAATATCCGTTGGATTATCGGATCGGATCACATCGGATAATTATTCTTATCAGATCGGATCGGATATAGACAAATCCGATCCATTTACAGCCCTACATAGGATCTACTGCAGTCGTTGGCCATGTACAACATTGCTATAGTTTTCTTGTATTATCCTAATATGTACTCCTACGTGGCCATTAACCCCTAACAACATGCATATTTGATTAACAAAAATCATGTTTAGTGATACAACAGAAATATTTTTATGAGTGACTACGAATAGTCGAAACATTTTTTTGTCTTTTATATTTGTCGCTAATAGTTAGCCACGAAAGTATCAGCTCTAGATGTGTGCGCGCATGTGTGTGTGTGTGTGTGTGTGTGTGTGTGTATATTGTTGGGTCTTTCTATCGCAAGTGTACGATATCGTAACAAGTAATATTGTGAACCTTCGAGTCCGGATTATCGTTCCCACGAGGACTATACTTTAGACCTTAATTAAAATTTTCTAACTCCTATTTGATGGAAGTAAACAAAGAATTTTGATGGGCGAGATTATGTTATCCTAATTACTTCTAGCTAATTGAAAATATCAAAATCTTGCAAACAACGATTGATTAAAGATTCAAATACATGATGAATATTAGGGCAAAACAAGTTCATCTAATGATCACCTTAATTCTTAATTCAAGATTCTAACCTAATGTAGTGTTCGATCGAATTCTCCTATTATATTCAATTTACCCATCTCGAGTTCTCATTGAACCTATTCAACTAATTCAATTCCATATCTCTATGTGAATTACCCTTAGTTAAACGAAACACTAGTTTTAAGAATTCATATTATGACCGTAATAATTAGTATAGGTATCTCTACATGTTATACTAATTTACCGAATTTTATTATATGGTCTAAGTCTCAAACTCACGTCTCGATTCGTAAGAAGCTCAAGTAATCATCAAATTATTGATCAGGTAATTCAAATTATGAAGCTCATAACAAAATCAACACATAAAAGAATAAACCACAGAAAATCTTGAATAAAAGAATTAAGGATCACAATAGATTACATTGTTTGCCCTAATTTAAAGTTTAGTTACACATAATGAGAAAGGAAAAACAAATGAAAGTCTTTGAGTACATCACCGGATTAATTTACTAAAGATATAGAAAAGAATCAACTCTTGCACCAAGGGCTTCTTCTGCTTCCAAACTTTGCTTTAATCTTGAATCTCGTGATGAATTTCTTCTCTTGATTTCGCTCTTCGATCTCTCATTGTATATCTCTTTTTCCAATGTTTGGAACCTTTTATTAGTACCTCCTTATGTCTATTTATACTTTTATACACGTTCTTGGCCAATTTGGAGTCTTTTTCTGGGCTTCTTGCGGCCGAATAGCAAAAACCTAAGTTGTACGATACCTGGGCCCTATGGTGGCACTGCGTCTGCTTTCGTATTTTTGTCATAATGTTTTCTCCCGATATTCAATTAAAGCGATTCAAAATGCGCTGGAAAAATAACTCAAAGAGCTACAACTTTGCTAGAAAATAGTTCCTTTTCAATTCGAACGTTTACTAGGCCAAAAATGGGTCTCAATCTCCAACTAAAAATATGGACATCCTTATGCGGTTGAAAATTGATTTGTGAAAATATTTTGGTTATATTTTCACTCTTTTTGAATTTTAATTGTATCCAATTGATCCCTAGCATTCTCGAATCTTCATCGTGAGCTCCGACACAACTTTTGAGTATTTGCACTTTAGCCCACAAACTTTGGATATTGCCCATTTTCGCCAATTTTTCGCTTCTTTCTTTCAATTTCACTTACATACATTGAGTTTTACCTAATAACACATTATATAATAATATTCTTATGATTCTCGAATATCTCTAGAATTCATGTGCCTCCGTCGTGATCATAATATGATATATGTTGCTCGAGCTTGCTGTCCTCCCATTTTCTAAGAATTTATGTGCCAAGGTAAAACAACATATCTTATCTCCATGTTGTGTGGAATAATTTTGAGGCTCCTAACTTTCAGAGTCACTCTCCCATTTGGAATATATATGTCATTATAGGTTCCTTTTAGAAGCGCGATTAATTAGTATCTCGTAAAACTAGTTCTCTAATTATGGTTCCAACCAGATCCCAGTCACACAAGTGTCTTTCACTAGAAATTTAAATTTTATGCCATAGCCTTTGTTGAGTATACCAATAAGGAAATGACAATCACTACAAAAAGTAATTTTGCGACGACAATATGTTTGTTGCTGGTATTGTCACACTATATGAGTCACAGATTGTATTCTGGAACGACTTTCGACCATTCATCACATTAACAAAATTGTGACACTATTTGTTTGACGCAAAAAAAAATACGAAATGAAAACACAATATTTGTAGCCATAATATCGTCGCAAAGCATATAAGTTGAAGTAGAATGTTAAAAATGGAATCCAAAACGGAAAGGAGACCAAATAGAGTTCCCCAAATAAACTTGAATAGGATTTCACAATAGCATTCCAAATAGAATTATTCTTAATATACTCTTTAATTAGAACTCTCAATTATATTCAACAAAAAATTTTGGTCACACCCAAATTCTGACAATTGATGTATTTTGTCCTGGCCAGAGTGGAAAAGGGAAGAATCCACATGGTGGCGGGGCGGGATATGTGGTATGGCAAATTGAACAACATTCGTGTATTTAAAGTAAAAAAAAATGCCATATTTTCTTTTGCTAATAAGAGATGTATCAATGTGTTAAAAAGACTGCTAAAGTATAGCTAAACGGGAACAACAAATTGCAATTCACTTACACATCCAAAACTGATGGCTATATTGGCTTTTAAGCTATGAGTTACACCAATTCATATTCGATCGAGCAAGCTGAAACCTCTCAAGCTTTTGATATTCCTAATTAACATTGACCACATACAGTTCAAATTTGTAAGAACGGTATCTACCAAAAAAAAAAGGAAAAATCGTGTAACCGAGCATGAGAAAGAACCAACCAATAGAAACATTGTGCGAGTAGAACATTAGCCTTTAAGGTCAACTCCATTACACTCTCTGATAAACCTCTTCTCACTACTCTAGAGTTGCTACAACCATTGGACTACTGTCGGTTGCTCCAAGCAATTACACACCCCTTCCCCTTCCATATAAGCAATCAATTTCTCTTTTAAAAGTGGTGCGTTCTTCAAATACAAGTTAGTAGTGATAATAGTAGATTTCGTCTGAGTCTAAAGTTGTTGTCTTGAACAGTAAAAACTGTTGTTCAATACTTCTAAAAATCTAGTAATCTGCATGTTACGACTTCAAATTTCTTTTTCGAAACACGCTTAAATGGTAATGGGATACCCATCCATTGTCATTTAGCTACCATTTTCTCTCTCTGTCTATGTTGCCTTCAAGGTGTTAAAATTGTGTGCGACTCTTCTAGGCCCTGGGAGCAATCTTTATAATCTGTTTTTTCTAGGGGAACTCCAAACATTTTGCTACCTACTCTACATATTGATTTCAAGTAAAGGAATTTACACGACGCCAAAATTTCTCCTACGTTTTTAAAGCTTGACTGCCGAAAATCCTTGCTTTATTATGCATCACTATCTTATGAACTAGTTACAAAACTCTCTTAGTCAATTGTGTAAGGTCCTCATTGTTCTTGGAGTTTAACAGGCCTTTTCAACTTAAAATTTCAAGAATTGTCTTAAAATGTTATGATCATTCGATGAGTATCCGGGCAGGAGACCTTCACAAAGGCAATGTTTAGAGAATCCCTTTTGTTTAATGGAGTGGAATTCAAAGATGGCAACAGGGTTGGACTGGGATTGTGTCGAGCCAATTGAAATCACTCAACAGGCAGGGGCTTCGCTTCAAGAGATTGAGACGAACAAAGACATGGACATAACATTTTTATGTAATGGTTTTGAAGGTGGATCTTCTTCAAGAAGTCCTTTGTATCAGCAGGTTCTTTGCCTGTAAGCAATAAATTAGAAGAAAACTTTATCAGGGTGGAGAAGATAAGTGGGAGCTCAGGAAAATCGATTATTAGTTCAGAACTTGGAAAACAGAAAGTATATGGATCGGCATCATCAATTCCAGTGTCTTGTACTGCTACAAAAAGATTGAGGGCGTCTTTTCAGAAAATGCAGAATCCCAGCTGCCAAGTTGAAGGGGGCAATCTTGATCTTAAATTGGCAAATGATTATCACCAGCGTCATAGAATCTGTGAAAACCATTCCAGAAGCCCCAAGGTAATTGTAGCTGGAATGGAAAGGCGGTTTTGCCAACAATGCAGCAGGCAAGTTTCTCCGCATTCTGCTTTTCACTAGTTCGCCACATGTTTAGTTACGAGTTTTTTTTTTTTTTGACATAAAACTGTCTGTTTGATAATTTGAAAGATTCCATGGCTTGTCGGAGTTTGATGATAAAAAAAAGAAGCTGTCGAAGGCGCCCCTCTGATCACAATGCCAGATGCTGTAGGCTGCAGCCTGAGTCGATCCATTTCAGCTCATCAGGTTATCTTCTTCATTATATGTTGTTCTTTAAATTTAATTTTCAATTTAGATTTTCTCAACTTTCATTTTAATTGGTAAGTACAAGTAATTCCTGTTTTCTGATCTGAACACTGAGGACATCACAGAATGTGCTGTTTAATGTACTCCCTATCTCGCTTTCAATTCTAATGGGGGAAAATATCTGCAGTTCTATGCTTAGACAAGCTGGCGACTCCCTTGTTGGGCCTTCAAAGACAGGAATTTATAGGAGACCGTGTTTGCCCAACCATGAGATTCCAAGTGCCGTTTATAGCCTACATGTCGAGTTAGAGAGGTTATTGTCCCTTCAGAGCACGAATCCTCAGGTCCTAGATCAATGTATGACTTCTTCTATTTCTTTCCCACATTTTTGATTGAGAAGTTTCTCTTTGAGATTCATAGTTCAATGGTAACACAAATCCTGCTATAGTCCATTTTTACCTCGTCCATGTGCTACCGGTATATGGATTAAACTTGTCATGTTCACGCGCATTTGCAACTAATTCTGCCATTTCAGCAGATCTACCGAGTGCTTCCTCTCTCCTGTCAATCGATAATCCTTGGAGTTCGAATCGGGATGAATCCACTTCTATGAAGGGCCTATTGCACGGAAACGCCAGTGTGGACAATCCGAACTGGCCATTTGTTCAATCAGCAGCAGCAGAAGGTCCTGTTTCTCTGGTGCTTTCGACTAATTTAAATCATTCAGGCAGTTTCCTTTTGCAAGAGTTTGATTTATTCAAGAGACCATATGACTCAAGATGATTTAAGTCCAATGATCAAAGGAACTTATAATTGGAAATGTTTCATCTCCAGGTGATTTGCTCATTTGTTTTATTTTTTTCCTTGCATATTCACTGTTAAAATTGAAGTTTCTTGAAAATAATAAATTCCTTTTAGGCTTTAAATAATTGACACTCATTCTCGCCGTCTGAACTTTGAAGCCTTGTTGAAATGTCTAGTACCTAGTATTGAACAAAACTGAATATTTTAATGATCAAGCTTTCTTTTTCTTTGTTAAAGTCCAATGTTTTGTTGGTTGATATGTATCATCCATTTTTATGTATGTTAGGGTCTGTTTGATTGCAAATGTGGAATTTGAGTGGAAAGAAAATGAATTATAGATAATTGAATTGCCTAAAATTTGTTTTATTGGGAATTGTAATTAATTGTATTTGATTGGTATAATTTTTCACCTAAAAAATGTTGAAAGTTTGGTGTCCGTTTGGCTTAGTTTTTCATGGAAATTGTCCATTAAAGTGATAATTTTTTTAACACTAGGTCTAGAATTTGTTCAAAAAAAAAAAAAAATTACCATACCGAATTCCATTCATTTGGCTTTGTTTTGCATGGTAATTATCAATAAAAGTGATAAAAAAAATTTACCATTGTGTCTAAATTTTTTCCAATTGCAAAAAAAAATAATAATAATAATAAAAACATGGAAATAACCTTGGTGGAAATTGGTTTTCCAGAAAACCAAGAAATGTGACACGTGTGAGACAAAAGCGAGAAAATGAATTTCATAGAAAAAAAAAAGGCATCAAACAAGCAAAAAGTAGGAAATTGAATTTGGATTCCATTTTTCATGGAAAGTGAAAAATTGTCAGGTTTCTACGTCAACAAAAAAAAAAAAGATTCAATTACTTAATGTCACTTAATTAACATTTTTAGATAGATAGCATGATTCTTTTATTTACTTATCTTCTAAAACTTATAATTACTACTCACTTTTTATAGCACATTAAGTGGAATTCTCTACTTAAATTATAATTTAAACACAATATTTCATCGTTTCAAAAATTACTATTTGAAAATTTATTTCCATAACGAATTTTCATTATTTTATAATAAAATAGAATATAAATAACGGTCAAATTTGACACGGTGTGCCGAAAGTAATCCTGCATGAGTTGAACATTTTCATTTTCCTCTTATAAAACAAATTTACTATCAAAAGTGGACCCCACTCTTAATACAAGTAGACGGTGGATATTACGCAATACAGCTGGGAGCACACAGGTTGCGTGTATGAGCGCATACACAGTAGGTCCTCCCCTTCCTGTATTTCCTGTTCCTTGGTACGGTTGCTGTGTGGGCAGCTAAAGTGTGAGAAAGAGGAGCAAGGTTGTAATCAAATCGCCGGAATTTGCTATCGGTTTTTCGTTTGAAGTATAAAGTGAAGCCTAAGGATCGATCCCTGAAATTCAGTAATTCTGATGTTTTCTTTAGTTCTTTTCTGTGCTAAAACGTTAGTGGGTTTTTTGTGGTGTCTTCATTCTTGTATAAAGGTTTATTTTTGCGAGTTTCGAGTTAGAGTTTAAATTTTTTGGTTTTGGTTTTGGTTTGGGAAGTGAAAATCTTGATGGTAAATGGAGTTGAATGGACTGCAATTATTGCCTGCACAAAAGAAAGATGAGAAAAAGAAGGTCAAATGAATAATTTGTTTACTTTTTCGAGCTTCTAAATGATTTGTATGATCTTTGTTGGGAGCTCTTATAATTCTATTTAGGGTTGTACGAAATCTGAATCTTTGGTATATTTTTTATTCAGTTTAATCTACTTTTCGCAGCTTAATGCGTTCTAGCTCTGAATGATCAAGTTGAGAAAACAATTTGAACATTTTTATGCAAGATAACGTGACAGTATCAAACTTTATGTTTTTTGTGTGTGTATGGTGGCGGGCTGTATAGTGGGTTCTTTAGACTTCTGCAATGAGCGAGGTCCATAGCTTCTAAATCCTCGTGCGGTGTTAAGTATTTGTTCTGTGAGAACTGTCTTGAAAAAGGAAAATGCTGGAGGGTCCAAAATTTACTGGAATTATAGGCCTACACAATAAACACGATAATTACGATTTCTCTCAAGATTTTTATCGGAAGCTAAATGAGGGGTCTAACATGTCCATTGATAGTTATGGGAGCTTGCAGATGAGCAATGGTGGAGGCTCTGTTGCCATGTCGATGGACAACAGCAGTGTTGGTTCAAATGATTCGCACACTCGTATCTTGGGTCACCAAGGGCTAAAGTGTGTCAAAGACTATTCTGTTGCGGCAAGTGTCAATCGTGGGAGAGTCTCCCAAGGGCTGAGCGACGATGCCCTGGCCCAAGCTTTGATGGACCCTCGATATCATACAGATGGGCTTGGGAACTATGACGAGTGGACGATTGACTTGAGGAAGCTTAACATGGGGCTAGCTTTTGCTCAGGGTTCATTTGGGAAGCTCTATAAGGGTACTTATAATGGTGAAGATGTGGCAATTAAGCTTCTAGAGAAGCCGGAGAATAATCCAGAAAGGGCACACTTGATGGAGCAGCAGTTTCAGCAGGAGGTGATGATGTTGGCAAGGTTGAAGCATCCAAACATAGTTCGCTTTATTGGTGCATGCCGTAAACCCATGGTCTGGTGTATCGTGACAGAGTATGCAAAGGGGGGTTCGGTGCGCCATTTCTTAGCAAAGCGGCAAAATCGATCCGTGCCTTTAAAATTGGCTGTAAAGCAGGCCATGGATGTCGCAAGGGGGATGGAATATGTGCACGGGCTAAACTTGATTCACAGAGACTTGAAGTCCGACAATCTACTAATTTCCGCTGACAAGTCAATTAAGATTGCAGATTTTGGGGTTGCTCGTATTGAGGTGCAAACTGAAGGAATGACACCAGAGACAGGGACTTATCGCTGGATGGCCACGTAAGTTTTGTCGCTTCTTTTTTGCTTCTGCTGTGACATTTAAATTTGACCATTTTACTGGTCATAGAAATTTTCTCACAACAATTTTTTTTTCTTCTGGGATTTCCTTTTTATCTCCCATGGATTTTTCTAAGTTACATTGCTACTGTTTTTGCCTTTGTCTCTCGCACTTGAGTATTTTCATTTATTTTTTTTTTAATTCAAGTCTGTAATGTTGCGAGTTTTCTTGTTATGCATGATCAATTTGTTGTTCCATCAAATATTTCACCTTGTGCTGGTAAGAGTACAAAGTGAGTTGCATAAAGATTGTTTAATGTATATTGTTCAATGCTTCAGATGTAAGCTTCTCATAAAGATAAAATAAACTTACAACATTCATAATGTTTCCTATTTGTAAAACTTTTTTGCTTATAGTGTGATTTCCTTGAAATTAATACTTTCTTCCTCCACGCTTGGAAATTTTCTTGTGGTGGTACCAAATACTAGAGTCAAGACAATTCATTTTAGTGAGTTTCGTTTTGTTTTTCCTGGGTTATTCCTCTGTTTGTATTTCCTTTTCTAACTCTGGTCTCGATTACCTATTAAAAGATTGAATGGTCAATTCTGTACTAGACCCTTGATTCAATAGTTTGCTCATGAAGCCAGTTACGATAGGGAACATCTCATTAATATCTATAAATGAGGTTATGCTTGTTTACTTCTCTTGCTTGAGACATGCAGGGATTATGGAGTATTCTTCCAGAAGAAATATATGTTGAAAAATAACATTTCTATTATTAATTGACGCCCATGTCTTTTCAACTTGATCATCTTTGAATGAAACTTAAATCATTTAGATCATGATCTTCTAGGCTACCATGAAAGGGCTGCAAATCACATTCACTTAGTTTCTTTTTGGACCAACCTTATTAATTTTAAAGTCAATTGATCACCTTTAATCCATTCTACTAATAGATTATGCAGTTGTTATACACTATTGCTTATTTCATACCCATGAGAAATTTGTTGATTTTTAACTCTGTGACTTTTTCACTCAATTAACTTTCGCCAAACCCGACCTTTTGTGTAGGGCTCTGATGCTCGGACTTTTCGAAATAGTTGGAGTACCTGTGTCGGACACGACATGGGTATGGGTATGAGATATTTGTCGGATCCTCCAAATTTCAACGGGGGCGGGGCCTTGCCTCATTTACTACCTCATTTAATTTTTTTATTATATTTTTAATAAAATTTTTGATAATTCATTTTATTGCCCCCATTTATTAAAGTGAGGTGATAATATATTTTTTAAAACTTAAATTATTCAAATATATTTGGTAAATTAAGGCTTTTATTGTTTGTCATATTTTTTAGATAATCTTAGTTGCCATTTTCTATTAGAACTAATGAAATTTCGTGGAATTTACCATTAAAGTATTGAATTTCAAAAAAAAAAAAAAATTTAACCCCGCCCCGTCCCGTCCCGACCTAATACCCGATGAAGCGGGTATCGGTTTTGTCAGGTTTTTTGCCATCCCTACTTTCGTGCAACAGTCAACTATTAGGAATCACTAGATTAACTTTCTAAAGTATTTGTGGTTTTGAGATCTTAAAAGTAAACTATTAGGAAATCTCAAGATCACCTAATTTATGCATATAGTCTTTAGAATCACTAAACATCTTCAGAGTTTGGAGGCTAACTGATTCCACTAAAGTTTTAATTGATAAATGGGGAAAAAAGAACATATATGGATCAAAACTATACTTAATAAAACTCCAGGAAAAATAAAAACTGATGCTTCATTTATTCTATTCAGTTCTGCGTATCTCCATAATCCAACTCTGCTGATATGCATTTCAAAAATTATAAGCAGTAATGTTCATCACTGACTCCTAAGCGAAACTCCTAGTTGATTGGCATGCTCTCGTGGTCAAACTAGGACGTGTTATGCTTACTGGAAAATCAAACCTGCGTCGCTCTATGCAACTACATTTAGAATCATTAGCTTTCACGTACCTTTGTGAGTACAGCTATCAGCTATGGGTGGATATAAAGGTGATGTAGGTCAAGATATATATAAGAATAAAGTTAAGAGTTTTAGATAGGAAGTTAAATTTGAGTTTGATTCAAGTTATATTATTTAGCACCTATTTGTTTCCCATTTTTATAGTAAGAATGCGTTGGAATGGTAGATTGATGGAGAATGTGGTTAAAAAATAAAGAAAAACTTTGGGTTTGCGTATAATATTATTTTATTGAAAAATGTGTAGTTCAAAAGATGAGAGAGAAAAATGTATTTTAAAAAAATTGGTATCAAACAAGGGGTGAGATCATATTAAATTAGATTTAATATTTTGATAAAGTTCTAGACTAGTAGAATTTTTTTTTTTTTTTTATTTAGTTTCTTGCTCTATAAATAAAGGGTTTAATCATTGTAATTCAAAACCCTTGATTATATGAATAAAAATTGATTTCTTTTACCCTTAATTGTTCTCTTCTTTGGCCCTCTTTCTTTCTTTTCCTTGTCTTTTTCATTGACAAATTAATACGCTCCTGGCTCAAAAGGCTTGTTGGTACAACTAAGATATCTTGAAAAGGGTATATATGAATGATGATTCCTATGGAACTGTACCTACTCATCCCTTGGTTGTGTACCTATGAACACACAGATGTCTTGGGAGTGTTGAAGATTTAAAAAATTTCTAATTTTCTTAAACCCAAAAAGCTTTGATTCCACTGAAAGAAAATGACGATTTAATGTAAAACCTAAGTTTATATGGCTATTGATGGTTAGCATGGACAATTCTGTGCACAGACAGTTTACCTGTGATGCCTAGAGATTTCATAGACTCCGACGAGTATGAGCTTTTGAAGCTTGCTTAGCCTTGAGCAAATAAAATTCTTTATCTAGGGGATGTATCATATACCGTGTTATTCACACCATTCTTTGGTTTATTATTGGTCCTAGTTTCAATTTTCAATCTTAGTTTCTCCGGAGTCTGGTTTCTAGGTTTTTAGATTATATTGCTGTATATCTAACCTAAAAGGATGCTTGATTCATTTTTGTTGTCGAGCTTTGTCATCCCTTCAACATCCTCATTATCAGTTGCCTCATGCCCGAAATAACCTCGCAACCGTGTGAAAGCAATTTCCAACTGCAAAATTAATTCCATAAGAATCTTTAATGTTAATGATGCTTTAGGCATAAATGTGACACATCGACCATATTTTTCTTCCTATGGTTATTCAGAAGAAATGATGGGAATGAATTTATAAAGACGTTAAATAATGACTTCATATTAAATTTGTAGATAATAGGAAAAAATGGCATTACCTTATCATCATTATGTTGACATGTAGCAGCACTAATCTAGGCATGAAAATTTAGTGGAAATATAGAAGTTGGGCGTCGGGGAGAATATCTTTAGTGGGACTCAATAGGAACGAAGAGAAGTTAAATACAATAGTAAATAGATGCAGCCATTCCATCACCCATACTGTAAGGTAAGAAAATTTCTTCTGATAAATCTTTCGTGGTAATTTCTGTACTTGTCCGAGAAATACCTTGTGATTATTATAACTAGTGTATACTCTCTCCTTAGATAACAGTTCACGCGGCCGAGTGTCATCCATTGTACATGTAGATGAATATCCTTTCAATGCTATCGTAGAGAGTACTTTATTCTACTTCTGCCAAAGGCAGGATTTTTAAGCAGTAAAAGTATCCAAGTTGTATTCCACAGGCTTTGGATGGAGAATATTAAAGATATTATCGGTAAACAGATTTGCACTTTGTCATCTTTAGAACGTCTTTGGGCGAAGACCACCTATTATTCCAATAATTTTTTAGGTTGAGATCATTTGAATGAAAGGAGGTTAAAGATGCAGTTTGTTGAACTGCAAGGAACCATGTTTCTGAGGGTATGATTCCTCCATTGAGTAATACTCAAAAGTCAAATTGTTTCCTAAATGTACCATTTCATGTTGAGTTCGTAGACTTTTATATCTTATCTGCCTCTCTGCTTTTTTTCTAGTGTAAGTAACCTCTCTTTTTGTGGCATGTAATGATTCCACAGAAATGCATTATAGTGAATGTAACTCCTCCTATTTACTTCGTGCTTGAAGTACGCATTACTTTCTGTAAATTATTTTACTAAATTTACACTCGGTGATAGGATTTCAACTATTTGTTTTTAGTCCAAGATTAGTACCATGCCAGTACACTTGAGTCCAATTAGTCCAATAGATTAAGCCTTGAATATCTTTAATTGTAAAATTACGGCCACACGTTGGTAAAGAGAATATCTACAGTAGAAAAGCTGGTAAATATTCTAGACTACACTCTTATGAAACAAACATCCAGAAACCGCCTACTCAATAAGTCCCATGCTGAAATGATGATCTTTTAGCTGTCCTCCCAATTAAATGGTCAATTTTGTCTACTTTCATCTTATGCAAAGTCTGTTGTCCACTGGAAATGTACAAAGTATTCTGGTTGTTGCACAAGTTGAAAATGTAGGTTACGCAATTGCAGGAGAAGAGTACTAGCCGGTGATTGCAAGCCATTATCGATAGAATAGTGGTGCAATCTAGATGTTAATGTGGTGAATGCAATGGGAACTGAGCTCTTAAATTGCAGGTGTGAATTCAAGGTCTATATAGTTGGTGGAGAATTGAAGGGGCTATTATTGAAGTTTGGCAATGATGGGGGACCAATAGTACTAAAGATGGTAACAAGTGGTGGTTAGAATCTAAGAATTGAGTATTCGGTGTATAGATAGATAGGGTTATTAATTACCAATTGGTTGGAGATGGGGCGACACGGGAGGTGAAATTGGTGACAGCTATTCCAGAGATAACGATGACAGCAGTGTATCTGATCTTTTGGCTGTAAACAGTTAAATTATAGGGAGGCTTATTTGAAAGTGTTATCTGTTCTTTCTTTTCAGTAGTTTATATGGTTCGTCTTATACACTACTTATTGCATGTTGCTCTGGATATGCAGGGAAATGATCCAACACAGGCCGTACACCCAAAAAGTCGATGTATATAGCTTTGGGATTGTACTGTGGGAGCTCATCACAGGAATGCTTCCCTTCCAGAACATGACTGCTGTTCAGGCAGCATTTGCAGTTGTCAATAAAGGTGTTCGTCCCAACATTCCCTGTGATTGCCTTCCAGTTCTCAGTGAGATCATGACTCATTGCTGGGATGCTAATCCTGATGTTAGGCCTCCCTTCAGTGAGATAGTCAGAATGCTTGAGGCTGCAGAGACAGAGATCATGACCACCGTCAGAAAAGCTCGTTTCAGGTGCTGTTTGAGTCAACCAATGACTACGGATTGACGACAGAGGAAATTAGAAAACGGTAACAAACAAGTAGAGAATTGGAAAGGGAAGAAACTAATTCTTAATCAGCTTTGTGTACGTATCAGGCTTAATTTCTTTCTTCAGATAGATAAAGTGGAGGAAAGTTGTGATAGAATCTGCTTTTTTTGTGTAATTTTTTTTTTTTCAAGGTTTCTGAATTTGAGATGCTGAAATAGCCTAAATAGAGGAGATTTGATGTGTATTTATATGTGCCCTCTGTTTATATTTAAGTGCAACTTCTTTATTTAGTCTTTTATGAACCATTTTGTCAAATATTCACATCATATTCATCTTATATTCTTGAAGGTTCACTATTTAGATACTGGTCAGAATATGGTTCTGTTTGACAACTAATCCGCATGAATTTGGCCATTCCGCATTCTGGCCTGCAATGGACTTGTGAAGTCGTGACTTCAGTCGGTGATGGACCAAGGCAATCGAGGTGACTTCATTCGGTGATGGACCTACACAACCGAGTCACTATGTGGACTTTGCAAGAAGTTTGAGCCAAGTACTTTCAAGGGGGATACTTGATGCGTTTAGAGTTCAAGAATAGGAACAAATCATGCCCAACATTTCTGAATTATCAATAATCTTCGCTAACATCTGCGAATTGCACGAACATGATGGTATAGAATAGCTGAACGTATCATAACAATTTAAAGATAGAACAAACCAATTTCACATTCCTTGACACGTAAAGAAGTGATACTCACGAGACCAAGAATTTAATGGAGCTTATACAGGGATGGACATTATCTGACGAGAAAATCCGGAATCTTGTTGTAAAAGTCCGTGAGGTTGTTCTCCACTTCGGCCATCTACTTTCCTAAATACTCTTTTGAGGGCTGTCCAATGGCAATAAGACATTTCAGTACCCACACAAGAAACATAACATATCATTCAGAGAATCACGAATTTAAATTTTCTACTTCAAGTAAAAATGAACAGGATTGCACCCCCAAATGGGCCCCCCCCCCCCCCCAGGGGAGCATAACACAATACCGCCTAAATAGTCCAGGGGTTTCCAAAAGATCCGTATCTGCGACTGCTTGGCCACTGTTAGACGATAACAAATCACAACTCTCAACAACAAACTCTCAGGAAATAGTTAATCATTTAAACATTTTTCATTTTTGTAAACAGTCTAAACTCATGTAAGAGAATACATATTATCTCACGTCGACTTTTTTACATCTACTATATGCATATAAGAAATTTAAGAGATTCCACTTGCAAGTGCTTGTTTGGATTTCATTATGATCACATTATAATTTAAAGGTCAAAGTCAAATTTTAAATTTGGTCACACATTTCGTAGGACACCAACTACCAACTTATCTACCACTCATTTATATCACACTATAAATAACAATTGATAAGGACATTCATAGGCTGATAGAATGATGAGTAAAAAATGTTCATCCATAAATCTATTGATGAATTCCCGAAGCCATCAATGAATTACCAACATTATATCTATCGATAAATGTACCTTACTATTGGATAGTTATCTCTGGGAAGTCGTCTTGAAAAAATACACCATAAAAAATATGGAGAGGAAATAAAACCAAGAGATCACAGATAAAAATACGAAAAGGGTCAATAAATTATATTTTCAATTTATTAATGAAGTGAACTAAAATATTGAAGTAGCCCTTGATTATGGCGTGTAATATATAGTTGAATTATAATTAGCAAATAATCCAAATATAGAAGTGAAGGGCAAAAAATTGCAAAACCTCCACTATATAAGAATTAAAAATTCAAATTTGTTCTTCTCCACATGACAAATTATATCACGTGACAAATTTGTGCACCGTTTTTCTTGTAGTTAACATGTCAATTTCTTTGAATAATGACTTTTAAAATAAAATCAACATTTGCAAAGCCATTTTTGAAAAGATGAAAAATCGTTAACTACATTGATGTTACATTAGTAGTTATTACCTAATTACATGTCAAATTATCATTAAAAGTAATAGGAGTGGCCCACACGTATAACACAAACGAATTTTCACTTAAAACTTACAACTTTTGTAGTTGCAATTTGATAAGTTGCAATTTTTGGCACTTTCTGAAAGTTCATGGCTTGTCATCAAACTTTTGTAGGACTTTCTTGTGATATTAATGATTTTCAATACAATAATGTGGTAGAAGTAAGAGTCATTGCTGGATGTATGTAAAATTTCATTCCATTCACGAATCAACGTGAATGCGACTATAAGATGGGCCTTTATATGTTGTGCCGACTGCGACAGTAACATCTAATGCAAGTTGAAATTAAGGTAATTACAAAGCACTAAATGGAATTGAAGAGTCACAAAACCACCAACATGTTCAATATTTGCTCTCTTTACGACTTGTTTACTAGCTAAAACACACTCTTTAAACTCGGACAATATCCCTTAATAGTCCTTTATAGTTTTCAATCTGTTCGCTTGCTTTCCTCTTCCCTATTTCTTGCCTTCGCTTTTCTAACAATTCATTTATTTTTGGTATTTCCTCTTATCTTTCCTCTCCAATTTCCAAATCCATAGAATCATCCTATTCCCCAGTAGTCAAGTTATGAGCCTCTTTAACATCTTTTTCTTTTGAGATATATTCCTAATAATTCCTTGCATTTCAGCTAAACATCGTGAAGAACTTTCTTAAATTGAGATATTTGATATTTAATTTCAGCAAGATGATATTTCACAATAATGACACTGTAATGAATTTTATCCTCAGAGTCGCGACCTAAAGAAAAACGTCCCCCACAGCTAGAAGGTATTAATGCTATAGATTGTCTTTTCGATGATTGAGTATTGCTATACATCTTGTACGAAAAGCATGAAAAAGCTATATTGTTAGAACATGTTTCTGATTTAGCCCTTCAAATCAGGACACAACACGAGAAAATTCTGATTCTGTATTGGTAGTCTTCTTACGTAGCATATATGTAGCGGTTTGTGATTTGATACATTAATGTGACAATTTTTTATTGACTTGTGCATCAAATAATAAATCGTCATATATGTGTCATGTATAAAAAATATCGATAATTTTCACTAAGAATAACATTACTTTAAAAAAATTATCTACCAATCATTTATTTTAGGAGTTTATATTGGCACTAATTTTGTTTTATATTTAAGTTTCTACACTTTTTTATTGTTGTATTTATGTCTTTTAACTTTTTTTTTTTTCATTTTTGTTCTTAACATTTTCATATTTGGTTGACACATTTTGTCTTGATTATCAATTTGAGACAAGTAGAAGACTTATTTATCTATCATATCGAAACTCTGTATACTCTTTAAAAAGACGATCAGATATGGTAAATAAGTAAAAGAACTACTTTTGACAAAACATTTGCTCTACATTTCAGAGCATTCGAAGTAAAATATGTTAGTTAATGAAAGATTAAAAATTAAAATAAGTGCAATGATAAGTCGAGATCGAGAATATTTAATGTAATTAAAAAAGTATAAAATAAATAAAAAATATTAGAAACATTTCTTTAAAAAAGTTACAATCTATACTACCCCTTACCCGCACACACGCACACAGTTTGCAGTCAGCGTCTCACCACTCCATTATCGATTAGTAAAACTGTAGTCTACTCATAATCCGGGCATATTCCGGGCTACCCAAATCATATTCCGGTGAAATCTTCCTACACAGGCCATTCATTGAATTTCCCAGATACGATTACAGCTTTTTTAATCAAAGAAATGAAGTAAACCCATGTCATAAAAATCGAAACTTCCTTTATTTATGTAAAAAATTAATGGATTTTGAAATGTGAATCCAGTGAATTTGATCAATTCAAGAAAATGGGATCCTGTTTCAGCGTTGAAGAAGAACCGCAACAGTCCAAGAACAAATCTCTAAGTAATAAGCCAGGTACTCTTCTGTTTATAAGATTTTGTTTCAGTTGTCAAAATTTGGTTAGAATATTGTAATCGTGAAAACTTAATTTCTTATAATTTAGTGAAGTAGAGAGTAATGATTTTGGTGTAATTTGGGCAAGTCCAAGGATTCCTAAACTGAAATAGTGAGTGGATTTAATGGCATTGTCATATGATTCATTGGAGGAGGTTTTTGTGTTATTGAGATATCCGTTGAATCTTATTGGATCTTATTTTGATTTACAGTTGGCTGTATATTTCGAAAATGCAAATTAGATCTTATTAATTATTTCATATAGGGCATGAGGGAAAAAAAGACTTACTTTTTTTCTTTGCACAAGTTTTCAGTGAAGTATTCCTTAG
>CAIGRP010100408.1:0-13346 GCA_903798385.1 Fraxinus cuspidata | reverse complement strand
CCTTGTTCATATTGAAGCTATCGACAGTAGGCTGGCTCAACTTCAATTTGGTTCATGCAAATAGAGATATTCAGGAGCAATTCTTGCAAATTGAATTTGTAACCCAGAAACAACATGGAAAGGCATCGTGATGTTCATAGATGTTGTCAAGTTTTCGCTATCCCCGGTAGAAAGCATGCACTTGATGAAATTTCTTCAAACATATTTTCAATCGAGATACAAACATGCTAGTAGAGGTGCGTTTTGTAAGGACGCTATAAATTTATATAGTATTAGGAAAGAGCAAAATTATTGATGATTTAAGAAATTACAGAGGTTTCATTCCATTTACCTTCGATATGTGGTCTAAGAACCATAAAGAATATTTGAACCAGTCTATTTCATTGTTAAGTTTTGGATTATGCATAAAAAATCATTGCAATAAAGGTTATTAAATTTTACAAAATGCACGAAGTTTTTCAATGTTTTAATGAGAGTACTTAGAAGCAGGGGTGGATCCAGGCTTTTAAGTCAGCACTGGTGGCCGTTGACCATCGATAGTAATAAAATATTAAGAGCTCGTTTGATGCCCATTTTTGTAAAAAAAAAAAAATACATTGTGTGTTTAAAAATAAGAAAAAGCTTTAAATTTACGTGTAATATTATTTTATTGAAGATTGTGTGGTTGAAATTAAGACAGAAAAATATATTTTGATAAAAAATAGGATTCAAAGCCTAAAATTTAAATATAAAAATNTGTGTGTTTAAAAATAAGAAAAAGCTTTAAATTTACGTGTAATATTATTTTATTGAAGATTGTGTGGTTGAAATTAAGACAGAAAAATATATTTTGATAAAAAATAGGATTCAAAGCCTAAAATTTAAATATAAAAATTATTTTGTTCAAATTGAACATATATAATTTTTTAGACAAGTTAAAAATACTCACCAAGTAACATTGTGACCAAGTTATAATTTAAAGGAAGAGCTCAAGTTCGAATTTTTAAAATTGCGTTAAAACTATTAAAACTTAATATATATTATTATATTAATAATAATATCAAACTCAACAATTGCCCTAGCGGTAAGGATTCTAATAATCTTTATTGACACTAATTTTGATAAAAATTGTAAAATGGAAAAAATTGGAGAGCTAAAAATATATGAATTGCAAGCTAGGAAATCGAACTATAGATATTTGATAAGAATTGCAAGCTCTAACCAACTTAACTAAAGGAGGCGTTTGAAAATGCAATGAAATAACAGTTATACAAGCTAAACAATTTATCTATTGTCAAAAAAGAAAAAAAAAAGTTCCCGATAGATCCAACACAGACAGCCGCGAGGGGCTTGACAGGTGCTAGGTCTGTCCCTACTTATAAGTATTTTCAATGTTTTAATGAGAGTATTTAGAGACAATTAATTTTTTATGAAATTATTACAGTTCGTGAAATCAATAGGTGATAGGTGGAACTCTACACATCTCATATTATAATCTTGTATTAATTACAAGACAATTATTACTTATTTTTATAATGGTTGGAATTTAAATTTATACAATTGTGATTCTGATTTAAATTCTAATGGTTGGTTTGCTTTATAGAGCCTAAAACTTATTATACGATGAATGCATGCACAGACATTTTAGTTCCCACTACTCCCATTGTTCAACTCTCTTTTCTTTAAATATTGCAAAACACAAATTAGTAAATATGGAGATTGTTAATTTTTTATGAAATTATTGCTACCATGAAGATGAAATTTCAAAAATATTAGGAACTTACCCACGTCATTCCCTTTAACTACAGTTATGAGCCCTTGTATTAACTTGCGTGGTTGTAAAGGTATTATCGAAAATATTTTTTTCGTATTTAAATTTTGATATCTTCGTTACAAGTCGTGACATAAAATACTTTGTGTAATTTATATTCTCATACCAAACACGATATTAATAATGATTCACCACCACAGAATTATATAGTTTCATCTTTCCCTAATGACGTGGACCTATATAAGTACAATTACTACCTGAATTTTATCATTTTCTCATTTCTATTCTAATACTAGTACTAGACAAAATGAAATTCAAGTTGATCAGTTAGCTAGGCATTTTACATACCATATTCTTAAGGTGTTAAACTGAGAAAATAAATACATAATTTCATCTTCTCAAATAGTGGCAACGAACAAATAAAAAATAATATTCGATATTATATTTGATGACACGAGGTCTATTAACACTTTCGGTGTCAACTGAAACATTGACCTTGGATGTTGCTTTTATGCAATTTCGTAGGGTTGTGTCTGACAAAAGAAGTAGGCTAAAAGAAGAATTTTTAGACCCTGATACAATTGAAGGATGACAAGAAGCAGACTTCCGAATACGAGGTAAGATGACTAGTGCCGATGTTGAAATATTTCAGCAATTATAATTTTCTCAATTTTTTTGTATACTAAGTTTTGGATTTATTATTGTACATTGACATTTTTTTTTTTTTAACATGTTGAACATAAAATATTCATTTGTGTACTAATTTAACTCGACATGCATATTTAACCGATCTCAAATAAAGGAGAAGAATTTTACAAGTTTATAATTCTATTGACAAAATATAATTTTTTTTTTTACATTCAAAATTTTCTTATAAATTCACGTTTTCGTTATACTTCTAAAATTTTCAGTTAAAAAATATGAGTCACAAGCGACTCGCAAACTGCCTTGGCTTGTCCCGACTAGGAGCGAGTTGGTGGGGGCGAGATGACCTGACATTTTTTGAAGTGCCAGCTCTTATTAGCTTCTGTTTGGGTTTCATTTTAGTTTACTAAAATGTCACTTTTCAAGAAATGAGTGATTTTAAGTAAATAAAATTTATGGATACTACGAAATTTAATGCTTGACTTTGAAAAATAGAGTTTTAGAAGAAAAATAAAAATAAAACCCAGACGGATACTAACCTGAATATGATGAGAATTAAAGATGCCAAAAATGAAAAATAAATAAATAAAATAAATTGACAGAATTAATATGCCAAAGTTGCATGCTTATGGATCAATATCAAGATCCATGCGTTACAAAAGGCAATACTTTATACATAGAACTCAATATAACGGACAGAATTTCAACTTCTAATTATCCAGTCTAACGTCTGCCAATAGTGTCAGAACCCTAATCTCAAATTCATTTTTGCAGCCCCGTAACTAATAATTTGCACACCATCTCAGAATTGTAAAGAAAATTAAATGGAAGAAAGATTATATGAAAAGAAAATGAATCAAATTAATTGTTTCAGTTCAAACTATCAAGCCTTGTAAGGCCATTAATTAGTACAAAATTGTTAAAACTTGAAAAATATAATATCAGCCGCCGCTAATATTATGCACACTCTAGCAAGGGAGAAAAAAGCCGACTCCATGCCTAGTCCGGTAGTGAGTTGAAATTGTTTGTCCTCATCCAATGTCTCGAATCGAGCCATGATCGGATGAAGGCCATAAACGCTAATTAAACATCTTCTTATAAGAAGAGAGAGAATCCGATTAGATGCCTAGTCCGGACTCTGGTGTGAGCTGAAATTGTTCATTCTCGCCTGATGCCTCAGATCGAGCCATGGCGGAAGGATTGGTCCAACTCAGTCATGCCAGCAAAGAAGCATAACCACACATCTTCTTATAATATAAAGCTTAGCTCTTTGTTCTCTAAGTGCCCCACCAAGTCCTCTACTTGATATTCTTCTCTTGGAGCTTCCTAAACTGATGCCACTCATCATCTTCATATTGTCTAATAATTCTTTTGATGATTTTTTTTTTCTTGTGGAGATGATGTCGGAATGGGAAGATGAAGTTGTGACTTGTGAAGGGAGTTCTTATAGGGTGTTTAAAGTGTGGTCTTGCATTGCATTGTTCGAGTAAAGAGCAAACTATGGGGCATAAAAGGGCGTGAAGTGCTCCCTTAAGGGTCCCATTCCCACTCGGGATTCCATATATACTTGCAACATCGAGGAAAGTGATATAAAAACTCCCCATCTCAAGTGTGTTTATATGGATGTATGTATTTATATATTCATGTGAGTAACGTGACAACTAAAGGTCTTGACTTCGAAAGTTATGGATCTTATGTGTATTTGTGTATAAGTTCAATAATTACAATTCACGAAAATTACATATATCATGTATTTGATAAAATAAAAGTGAATTTTGAAGAAAAAAAATATAAAAGTTTAAGGATCTCGTTTTCAATTTGTACCATTTACTTTTGATACACACTACTGAAAATACATGGCAACGAAGCATATTAAAAATGACTTTGCTAGGGGTACATAAATTTTTACATAATTGTTCACATAATTACATGTGGCACATATTCAATTTTTAATTCAAATCTCACACTTTCACATCAACTACCGAATGATTGCTACATCACATTGTGTACCACTCTATGTACATAATTTATGTACAACAAGAATTATCCTATTAAAAACTGTCTTACTGTACTTCTTCAATTCTAATGAATTTTGTTCAATCAAACACATATCAATGTGTCATACATTGAGTAAAGCTAATTACCCAACAAAATTTCCTTATTTTTCTTCTTTAATTTTATCAAATGCCATTTGATCCAACATATCAAATATGTTCACGCCAAATGTACAATATAACATACCAAACGTTGCATAAATGGTGTAGGGTTCATTGCCCAACATAATGGGTCTGCCATTACATCAAAGATGGTAGCATAGTTCAAGTTCCTAGCTTATGAACAGCCCTAAATAGACATAATGTTAATGATTAGGTACTTAATGCCATTTGACATACATTAATTTATTTTATAGTTTGCTACATGATCATTTTTAATAACATATTTACACAATAACATATTCTACACGTATATCAAAAAATACATTGAGAATCAAACAAACTCTTTTGAAGTGTTTGGATATTATTTGCTATGTTTTTTTTTCCATGCATTTTCTTAGTCTGAATCCATGGACCTATGCAGCCAGTTTGACTGTTGGAATGTTCAGTTCAAAAAATCCTAAAGTGCTTTTGTAAAGCTTAATGACAATAATGTCACATCCTAATGGCACCTTAATAAAGTTGAAGGACAAGAATTATCTTATCTCATCTTGTAACCAAACCTATGTACTTGTGTGGGAACACTTGTACAAATCATAGGTAACAGTAGAACTAGATAAGATTTAATAATTGAGTATTCAATTATTCAAAAATATAAAAATATGTCGAAAACAAAATTCAAATAATTATGTTTCTTCTTGATAGTTTAAGATTTTGATAGCAAGGAAAAAAAGAGTATGTTTCAATCCCACTAAAATATAAAATTTATAGTTCGGAATTTTTGCCAATAGCTAGAAAATTGGCTTATAAACTGTGCCATAAGCAAATTTCGAAGTAATAAAATAATCAAATTTAAGATTTTGAATCTTTTTTTTCCCCAATATTTTGTAATGTAAATCTATTTCCAACTCAAATTATTTGGAAAACTGAAGGGCTGTATGGCTTCAAAGTTTTTGCCTAATACTCTTATTTCAATTTAAATTTTTAAAGGCGGATTCGATATAGTATTATAATAAACAATGATCCTAATATGTAACATGAGTTCAAATCTCGTTAATATTAATTATTTATTATGAATCCGATCCGATAATTCAACTGATATTTGATTGTTAAATTCATATTTGATTTGTTATATTATCGGATATTCGATTCTATAATCCGATTCGAAATATTTTAGAATAGGGAATTCACAATCTTAATACAAAATTTATTATAATATATATTAATGTTATTTTGGATTTTAACAAGTTTGACATTCTTCATTAAAAGTCATAAAGCATAATACATGTTTCAAAATGAATATATATAAAATATTATATTATTATAACAAATCAGATCGAATTTTTATGAGATTAGATTGACTTATATCCATATTTGCTCCATTTAGTTAATGGATTACCGAATTTGAATTTTGATCTGGCTATCGAAATGACACCCTAAATCCATTTCCACTTAATTTCATCAAATTCGTATCACATTCAGATCAAAATCAAATTCATCGATAGCTCTACTAACGGGTCTTGATAAACTATATTTAAAAATCGAGTAATTCCTCTTGCATAGGGGAATTGCTCACATAAACCATAGAGGTGCCACGCGGCTCTATGACTGTTTTTTCTTTTCTTTCATCATTTGTCAATGTTTAAATGTAAGTGTGCATCTATAAAAAAAATTGTCAAACTTTTTTTTTATACACGTATTATACCACTCTTAAAAATTATAATAATTACACTAATTGCCCAAAGGGTAACGGATCAAAATAACAGTCAAAACCCAACGAGAATCTCCAAATACTGTGCCACATATTTCCATACAAATTTTTGAAAACCCCTAGAAAACAGAAATTTCAAGACTGTGCTCTGTTAATAAAATATTTTAATAATAGGCGTTGCAGATATTTTAAGTATTAAAAGCTCAAAACCGAATTAAGTGATTGATTAAATTATAATTAACCTGAAAAAAGTATTAATTAAAGCCTCGTGTTTCCCCATTTTACTAAGGGTACACACTTCCATTAAACCCTAATTATGATATAAATTACTCTCTTCGAACCATTTAAAGGTCAATCTTGATATTTGAGTTCAAGGTTTTATGTTGTCTTCTTTGTCATTCAAGAAAAGCAATTAATCTAGTTGTATAAGACAAAATAAGTGTTGACAAGTTGTATGTCATTGATTTTAAAAACTATTTTCGAAATGATATTTTTAAATGTTGTCAATACATAGTTTGTAAATCAACTTTGTCAACCTACTTTGTACACATATGTTACTTTTTTCACTTTCGTAACATGTTTTACTTTATGAGGAACATTGAGTTATTATGATAAATAGGTTAAGTCTTTTGTCTTCACACAGATGTTTCAATGAGTGCATTGAGCCACACCAGTTTAGTTGATCAACCATGATACATTACCATATTGAGCTGCTTCGTTCAAGAATATTAGGTCCTTATTTGGTAGGGATTAAAATAAGAATTTTAATAGATTTTGATAAAAGTTAATTATATGTATAGTTAAAAATTTAATACCCGACTTTGAGTTTCACTTTGAGTTTAACCTCCTATTACAGGTAATTTGAAGTGTCCCACGCTGCTTGTAGCACTTTCCATACATTGTACTGAACAAGAGAGTCAAGCCACACGTGAAGGTCACATGGTCGACATGGCTTTTGCTAGTGGAATCCTCGACATCATTTAATAAATATTTATTTATCTCTAGCTCATTATAATAATATCAATTATGCTACACAAATAAGCTCAATAACATATTAAAAACTACGAGGGACGTGCATCGATACATAAATGAATAAATTGAAAAATAAAAAGAAAACACACAAATAGATTTTGTCAAATTAATCTGTCCATTTTTGGCATGTCATTTGACCCTGTTCAAGCATTATTATTCTAATAATATTTAACAACTGTCCATAATGTTAATTTTATTTTGCAATTAGGCTGTAAATGGCTTCTTTAAATTATTTAAAATCAGTTTGAATTAAATAAATTTAACTTGGACACAATAAGCTAAATTCTTAAAAGGTTTGGCATGGTAAATAAGATCCTAACTTTAATTTGTATTTGCTGTTGACGTTAAAAAATGACGTGGTCAATATTGATCAACTTAATTAATAAAATGAATGAGGTAATTTGTTAGAATAGCAAGAAGAAAGTGATTTGCATTTATTGGAGTGTTTTGGAGTGTATTAGAGAGAATACATTGAATTCAGCCCCTGGGAGGATACCATTTGCCTCTATTTATAAGCATCAAATTAATAAACTTGGTCATCCAAAGTCATATCTGCTACAGTATTGACCTATAACTATGTGCCACCTCCGAATTTAAGAATGTTGATTGATTGTTGAGGTCGGCTGAATAGGTTATCATAGCCTCGATCGTGATTACCTTTCACCTAGGTAATTATTGTTGATTTCTAATTGGCTGAATATGAGGCGTTGACGTTATGGGTGCCACTTGTCGCTTTGGGAGTGATCGTCTTGATGGTGATGATATCACTTGAAAGACAAATATTCAGGATTGCAATGATGATGTTTTCGAGTGATAACGAGCATGGGCCGAACTGACCTATCATGGTAGAGTTAACGTGGTATAGATCAAACTGATGTGTCATAGGTGGAGCTCATGGGGTAGACTGGCCTGTCATGGGTTGAGCTCGAGGATGGAGTTGACCTGTCTAAGTCGAGATGACTTGATGATCTCTTTTTCCGTCATCTTTGAAATAACTATTGAATCTTTATAAAACTTTCATTCTTAAATTAAGGTAAATCTGAGGTGATATCGTGAGTTAGAGCACCAACATATACAGTTAATGGGATATGTCCTTATGAATATTAAAATCATACGAAAATGCTACATAGGACCTATGTGGATAGAGTAAGATGCCACGTCATTGAAATATTTCCATTAATCAAATCATGTATTTTTTTGAAACACTATTTCCACAACTAAAAAACTCTTCAATATCGTCATTCACATTCCTAAACTATATATTTGCATGCCTACAAGTGGTTGAACTCTGTCCTATGTGACATTCCATCTAAGGTTAATATCCCAACTGGTAAATCCCGTCAATTGCATTAATGAAATAAAATTATAATTGGATGAATTGTTTAAGACTTCTTAAAATATGGTGTCCACTAATAATAATAATTAGCCATTAATTTGAGTTTGACTAGAATTTAATTTTTATATTTTACGTATGTAATAATACACTATTACTAAATAGAATCGAACAATACAATAAAAAAAAATTAGATTTTTTTTTTCTAAAATTAATATCGTATAGTATTATCTACTCACCTTAACAAAAATGATGCATGTGAATGTACATTGATATAAAAAAAATAAAATAAAATTCATGACTAGCCAATTATTCAAGCCGTTTCCCTTCACATTTAAATGAAACTACTTTAAATTAAAATTAAAGCTACTAATATAAAATTCAAAAATACTATTTCAAATATTTGATTGTATCTTCTAATTGAGTGTGAATAGTTTGACCTTGATTCAAATTGAGTTAAACTCATTAATCACTGAAACGATTTGATTGAAAATAAACAAAAACACGTTCAAACCAAATCCCTTATAACCCAGATACGCATTTAATAATATAGTGAGCGTTTTAAAATATAATTAATATTTATATAATTAAAGAGAAAATAGTTTTAAAGGAAATTTTTTATGGTTAAAGCATGAGAATTCTGCTATTTAATTAGGTTTACAGTTGTATTCATAAATTCTTAACGAATTCTTATAAACTTTGCTTTAGAGATAAGTATAAATACTGAGTTTAATTATGTGTTTATCAGTGTGCTAATTGCACGGATAGAATTAATTAATTGGAATTTAGAGTTACTGCATTGAATTTATGAAGTACATGTACAGCAAGGTCATTGCTAATTACGAGATAATAATGTTGAATACAAAATTGAAATAATAAAATTTATCCTTTTCTCTAGTGATTTAATTTTTGGGACCGTAATAATACTCCATTCGTCTCATAAAAATAGAATTGTTTATATTTTCTCACATACTAAGAAAACTTAATTAATATATATATTGAAATTATAAATTTTACTTACATTTTTTTCTAATATACACCCTAACATTGAATAATGATACAAGACATATTAAGTAGGAGTATATTAAAAAAAATTAACACATTAATTATACTCTCAACAAGGTAAGTTATCATAATTTGAAAAAAAAAGAAAAAAAGAAAAACAAGTATATCTTTATACTACAGAGAAAGTACAAGCTATACTTGGCTCTAGACGAGTCAAGATCTATCTGTGTAAAACTATCACTGGTAAGAGAAGTCACAAGAGTCATGCTCTAGTTTTTGCTTCAAGTGTAGCTAGCGGAATATATAGGATATGGTAAATGGTGGTTATGTTGACACTATGTTTTCTTGTAAGTGTAGCAACAACGCATTTTACTTATTGGTATATATTAGTCTTCGACTTTTTTTTTTTTTGTCACGTTCTTATTTTCAACATTCGATTAATTAAAACATCGTAACTGTAAAAATGATTTTGTCCAAAATTATGTTAGAAAGGACATAAAAAGACTTATATGTCACTCATATTTTATAATAAGCAAAAAAAAATTACAAATACATAAGTGCAACTAAATATTTGTCACATATTTTAGTGCACACCAATAATGTTTTAGGATGACAATCGTTATTAGGGCAAATATGAGTAATTAATGAAAGATAAAGAATGTGATAAAAAAAAGTTTAGAATTTAATTTTATTCTTTCAAAAATTAGGCATATACTGCATCCAACCCTACCTCATAGATAGGGTTGGACATGAGTTGTGTCGGATTGATTTTGAGTCCAACCCAAACTCAATCCAACATGTTCGATTTGACAATAATTCAAATTGAAACCAATCCATTCATGGTTGCAACCCAATCAAAACCGACAAACTTGGGTTAGTTTGAGTTGAGTTGATTTATTTGGTTTAGGTACAATTCAAGTTGGACAATTTTTTTTATGGGCCAATAATTAGAACATCTTTCGTTGAATTTAAACAATTTTTATAAAGTTTGATATCATTTCAATCTGGACAAATTTCATTTACATTAAAAGGGGTGATTTGAAAGGCATTAAGTCGATTGAAGTTAGATAAATGGTATGTATGGTTAAGTTCCATTCCGATAGAATAATATAAATTAAAAAACTGTAAAACTTGTTAAATATATTATATCATAATCAAATTAAATACATATTAAATCAGTCTAATTACATGTTGAATATCTGCATATTATACCTATTGAATAAAATGAATTCAACCAAATACTAAAAATGTTAAATAATCCAAACTCAATACAAAATCACATCCTTCAATTCAAGTGTTTATTCTAAAATCACGTCAAAAAATCGAGTCGAGAAATCGATGCACGAGCAGCAATAAGAGGCAGAAGAGACGTGAGGTACAAGAGAATTTTGAACAATAGGTTTTAGGTTTTAAGTACTAATTTTCTTTTTAATATTTTTTAATTTACTGGGTTGGGTTGGATTTAGTTGGGTTGAGATGAGTTTTAATAGATAACCCTGAACCCAACCCAACCCAACCCGACCTAAAATTTGATTTCCTAACCCGAACCCAATCTAATTAAACTAAAAAACCAATCCAAAACGATTAGTTTGGGTTGGGTTGGGTTGATTGGTTTGACTGGTTCGAATTGATTTTTGTCCAACCCTACTCACAGATTTACTTTTACCTTCACAGTTCACTCGTAGTCGCCCCCATTCCCCACCATCCATTACCACCACTTCTACTACTGTGTATAAACTCCAAACTCCACCATTCACCCTCCACTGCCCGCCATCATCACTCTCACCCACCCCATCCCATCCCTTCGAAAACGCGGGCTGAAAAGTTACATTCTTTGAAAACACTATCATCCACCAACAACCATTATCACTTCAACTCCCTCTTCCACGCCAACAACACCACCGTCAAACTAGTTTTGCATGACAACCAACTATTATTCCCACTTATGAAGCCCACCAGAACCTTCAATGACGACTACTCTTGAATTGTAGAAAGCAAATCTAGCAAGATATTCTACCAGAAGCTTTTCTTGCGAGCGATTTATTTGGTGAATAAGACGGAGTTGCATAGAAACATTGCAAAAATTGATAAATATATGGGTTGACAGGGAATCCGGTGATCTTATATGATTTTTCCAAGTTTTTCAATTCTTCTTAAAAAAAAAAATTAAAACAATAAAACATTGCTGTTATCTCTTACATCGGAGCTTCACCTTCTCTCAGTCCCTCTTACATTGTATATACCCTAAAGACAATATTGCAAAAACATATAACACTTGTACATGACGATGAGCAAATTTTTTAGAGAATTAGCTTGAGAATTGAGGGGTTATTTGAGCCTCCTTTTTTTTTTTTTTTGAAAATTCATTCTTTCATATTTATTTTCAAATACACATTCTCTAATAAAATAATATTATATGTTATTCATTTTTTTAAAACTTTTGTAACCACACATTTTTCCAAAAATCACTATTTAAAAATGCATTTTTCTCTCAAGATGAGGCTCAAATAAGGGCTGAATATCAATGAGACAGATGTAGGAGTTGATGAGGCTTGATGGGTGAATACGCTGATCAATATATTTAGTCCTTGTTTGGTACAAATTAAAATCAAATATTTAGTAAATTTTGATAAAAGATGATGAAGTGTGTAGTTGAAAAGTTGTGGGTCCTATAAAATATGTAGTTTAAATTAATTGTTGAATTTGTGTTAGACAAACTAACTTAGAATTTGAGCATGGTGCACAAACCAGTACCAATCTACTGGGGCTGTAGGACAGATCATATATCTGCAAGTTATCCTTTAGCCACTACACTTGTGTATCAGCCTGATGAGGTCAGTTATGTGCAAATTTTCAACGGCAACATAACAACTATTACTTCAACACGTATAATCCAGGTTTGAGGAATTATCGAAACTTATCATGGGTTAATAATAAGAGACATGGATATCAGATTCAGGCTAGCCCACTAGGATTTAAGTAACAACAAGAGAAGAAACTATCGTTGGAAGAATTAGTTCCTCTATGCATTGCTAGAGTGAGATTAATTTTCAGAACTAGCAGACTGCAATAAAAAAAATTGAAAACACGGATGGGGTAGCTAGCAGTTGTATTGTCCAATGGAATACAGGGTATCCTGCCAAGCTACATAGAAGAACACACGGGCACATGTGCCACCTATTTCATTCCCTTTTAAGTCTTCAAAATTAGCAAAAAGAGAAACATGTTTAGGCCATCACTACAAGAAGTGAAGTTCAATTTCCAGAAATTACTATGAAGAAGAAAGAGACCGAGGGAGAATCGGGTACCAACTAGGGACAAGGAACAAGTGTGTCTGTCTGAAGAATTATCAAAGGTTAATCAAGAAGAATAGTCAGACGGTCCATAGGTTAAGTAATGAGAACCAAGTAGCAATAGTAGCTACGCAATCCACAATGAGATTAGAACCAACACAAGAAAGTCAATAAATCAAGGTTTTGAACTCAACCCAAAATTAATGAACCAAGCAACAATTACAATCCCCAACAATATGTTGACCTCTTGATTACACGACTTATGAATCTAACACGGATGTTTGAACGTCACAAGAAATCGATTCTTGATAAGTTCGTAATTGCTCAATGAAGAACAATGGATTTGAAAGCTAAAGCCTCACGATTAATTCTCAATAATAATAATAATGTGTATTATAGAATGAAAGAAATAATTATTTATACT
>CAIGRP010100407.1:0-13465 GCA_903798385.1 Fraxinus cuspidata | reverse complement strand
TTAGAAGAAGAATTTAAACAATATGGTAATAATTACTCTAATCTATTAAGTCATAGATGTGATTTATATATTCAAAATAGAAAGATTTTAAAAAGTATAGGATATCTTTGCAAATAAAGAAAGTAAGGACAAAATTGTATTTTTCACAATAGAGGTTATTTAAACAAAAAATATTTTTGACTAGCCTATTTAAATGAATACATCAATAATTAAATTGAATAGAGAAATATACTTTCAAGTTTCTCTACAAAGCAAGTCAAATAATAATTATAACTATTATTGCTTCTGTTATTAAATTCAAACGCATCATAATTGCTAGGTATTTAAACTTTTAATAAATTATTAAACTAAATACTCATCGTATTGGAACTTAAAAGAAATGAAAATTCTATTTGTACATAATATTTTACTTAATTGGTGTCCACATGCGCCTCCAATAGGACCGTCATTTGTTCATTATGACACTCGTTAGGTAAAGAATTACGTTCTTGTAGCATAACCATAAAAGAAATGGCATAATGAACTGTCTTCTATAATAGATTCGTCTGGAAAATCTCGAACCAAAGCGATAAGGTCGTGTTTGGTTTCTAGTATTTTATATCCTCGTACCCGTTTTCTCTTTTTCTGCTCTGCCAAACACGTCTTAAGGGTTCTCCATCTTTCTTGCAATATTTTGTCTTCTAAAGACGAATTTTGGTATAGTTACTTTCAATTGTTACGGAAACATCATCTGACGCTCCGTTCATAAAACCGCCGGAAAACACCGTATCTCGGTTTATTCCTGCCACCCAAAAACCCACATGGAGAAAGAGCCTCTACTCCCTTTTGTCAACACCAGATGGCCGCAATCGTCGCCGCCGCCGACTCCACCACCGCCAGTCTCCCTCTGCCCTTTACCTGAAGAAAATGAAATTACCATTCCAACATTGCCCATCACCCCATCTGCAAAAGAATTCAAAGAAAGGCTCATATTTGGATCCCCCACTTATGCATCGTCCCCTCTTATAGATTCTTCCTCTTCGACCCTTCTTGATGCCTTAACCTTAAGTGTCAACTCTCCCAAGCCCTCAAAATCCAGTCTCGACAATGAAAGAATTAATACTGAACCTCATGTATCGAATCTTGATCAAGTAAATAAACAGTCTTGGTTGATTGATCCCAATTATACAATGTCCAAGAGTAACCTTCATAGGTCCAGGACTGCACCTGCCATGGCTGCAATCAATGAAATTGACCGCTCACAAGATTCGGAGAAACCCCAGTCTAGTAAATCATCAATTGTAAGACAAGGCGTTGTTCTTTTGATCATATACTTGTCTCTTGGTGTGGTTATATACTCTTTTAATAGGGATGACTTTAGGGCTACTGAGACACATCCTGTAGTTGATGCTTTGTATTTTTGTATTGTTACTATGTGTACAATTGGATATGGGGATATAACCCCTGCTAGTACTGCAACCAAGTTGTTTTCTATTATGTTCGTGCTTGTGGGGTTTGGTTTTATTGATATTTTGCTTACTGGGATGGTTGGTTATATGCTGGATTTGCAAGAAAATTATCTTTTGAGGACAATTAAAGGAGGGGGAGGGCATGATCCTAGGTCTTATATAATTGATGTGAAGAAGGGGAGGATGAGGATTCGGATGAAGGTGGCATTAGCATTAGGTGTTGTGGTTCTATGTATTGGAATAGGGGTTAGCGTCATGCATTTTGTTGAAAGGCTGAATTGGCTGGATTCATTCTATTTGTCCGTTATGTCGGTTACTACTGTTGGATATGGTGACACAGCATTTAACTCCATGGCTGGTCGAATTTTTGCATCAATTTGGTTGCTTGTGTCAACACTTGCCGTTGCTAGAGCATTTCTTTATTTGGCAGAGCTTAGAGTCGACAAGCGGCATAGGAAAATGGCTAAGTGGGTGCTTGGCCAGGGCATGACCGTCGCTCAATTTCTTGCTGCCGACATTGACAACAATGGTTTTGTGAGGTAAGCACTTTTCTTTTGCTGTTCTGATTTGTGATTATTTTTTGCAACAGAAAATTTTACTGTTTGGCATAGGCTATAGTCTGGAGGTTTGTACTCCAAATTGCATTTGGTATTATTTGAATTTCGAGAATCTAGTTGGATAGTTTACTGCAAAAGTTTACCAGCAAGTAGGCTTATCCAACATCCAAAAGTGTCTATATAAGCAGACAAGCTAAAAAAAAAAAAAAAATAAAAATAAAAAAGTGTCAAAAAAAAAAAAAAAAAAAAAAAAAAAAAAAAAAGGTCTGAGTTTAAAACTTATGGAATGGATTATACCAGCCTGGCAGAAAGTAAAGTTGGCCCATTTGTAATTGGTGTTTGATTTTTATCATGAACTGACTTGTTAGTTTCTTATTATTTATTCCGACATAGAAATAAACACGATTATAATTACTCCTAAAACACAAAACATCATTTAACTCAATTGAATTTTCTGAATTCTATCTGTAGAATTAAATAAAAATCTATCATTAATGAATTAATTTATGAAATCCATTTTTCATGGAGAAATGAATTACCTCTTGCACTTACTATTGCTGGAGACTTAGGTGTTCTTTATGGCCCAATTAATTATTTAGTAATTAAGAATTAGGTCAGGTAGAAGTTGACATTACTCAGTATTCCGTTTAGGTCTATGTCGACAACTGAAAAGTAAGATTGTTAATTATTTAGTGGATGTTGGATCCAATGACCTTGCAGATATTTCTTGTAGCGTAGTTCTTCAGGCCTTTGGCGATAAATGAATGTTGTAAAATATGATGATTTCTCATATTATTGGCACGGCAAAACATCATGGAAAGCATTCTGCGAGCAATATATGTTCCTTTCACGTCTCATTTCTAGACATAATTCCTAAGTGTGGACCTAGAGGTCCTTGACATTATCAGTTTTGGGTGGTTGAAGTCCCTGAGAAATGATATTAGAGAGAGTCTTGGGCCCACGCGTGGGTACAGGGGTTCAGGGTTAAAATGGTTAGTAATGTATAATTAGATAAGAGAATATTGGGAGTTTGATTTTCTTCTCCAGGCCCCTCTCTCTTTGAAGGCAATAGCATGCACATGCAGATATTCTTCTGTAGTTCACCTGCAAATTTCATAGAATTTTATTTTCTGGAACCCAATCAATGTACAAGTGGTTTCGACTTTAGTAATTGGTGTTGCAATAGATATGTACTGCTTATTGTGTAAACTGTTAACATTTATCTTATTTTTGTTAAGCAACAACAGTTCTTATTTGTCATCATTGACATTATTCCTGCACATTCTCTCTAATCCTTGTACTTTTAACTTTTAAGGATTGTAACTATTCCCAAAGTTGAAAAAAAATTTCTGCATTTTTAAGCCTAGAAAATGCATGTATGTTCAAATATATTACCTTCGCCGATTTTTGGTGTCATATTGATCAAATTGCCCTTGCTCAAAATGTCATTGTTCTTTGAGTTGTTTGAGTACGGTAGCTCAACGATTAGTATTTTCTACTCTTGTCTGCTTGTCGTATTTTTCTGCATGTAGATGTAGTAATTGCATCTTACCAGAATTTTGTTATTGCCCTTGTGTTAGACATGATAAGTCCTCCGCTCACGACTTTTTATTTGTCTCCCGTGATAGATGGATTCAACACCTTAAAGTCCTAATCGTCAAGATAAAACTAAAATTATAAAGTATCATATCTCGTTTATCTTATCATTTTTCAGTTACTACATATATTCCTTCTTGTAAAAGCTTTACCTTTCCCCTCTTTTTTTCCTGATGTCGAATTTATGCAGAACATCCCGAGTATGTTAATATTAGCTTACTGATTTTGTGACCAGCGTGCATGTCTATGTAGTAGACACGGAGAAAAATACTTGGGGTCCTAAATATAACATTTTACATGTGAGACACTTAGATCATCACTTGTGTCCAACTCCTTGGTAACTTTACATTTTGGGACTTTAAATACGTGTTTGTTGCCGGATAGTTTATAAAGTAATTTATATTAGTATATCAAGTCATACATGAATTTTTATCTATAAATATTTTCTTTTGTGTGGCCATATGGCAGCAAGTCGGAATATGTCATATACAAGCTGAAGGAGATGAACGTGGTTTCAGAGAAAGACATCTTGCAAATTTCTCAACAGTTTGATCTTCTAGACACAGGCAACTGTGGAAAGATTACTCTCGTCGATCTTATTGAAAGTCATCAATCGTCACTGGTTCCAGTTAAGCGAAACTAAACAAATTTCAATGCTACATATATTTACTACAGTCCATGTTTCGATTAAGCAAGGAGGCGTTGCTGCCTCCAGTCGGTACCTCCGGTTCTACAGAAAGGGTTCTTGTACGAAGATAACAGTGACTCCTTGTCCAGTCCCTATACCCCTTGATCGAAGTCCTGCCCTATCTGAGTTTAAAACTTAGATGTTATATGGTTGGTCTATGACAAATTTGTAATGGCATGGTTGCTTCATCAGACAGGCTAATTGTAATTCTTTAATGGATGCTCTAGTTCTCTTTTTGTGTATCGAGAAAATATTTATTTCTATAGTTCGCTCTCAAGGTATCTAGATCCTTTCATGATTCCACCAACGGCCTCCGGTACCGTGAATTGCTATGACCCGTTGTCATTGTAGATTGATTACCCTGTGCAGAATACATACTTTTCATGTGTAAAATATAAGCAATGCTCGAGTGCCGATGCAACGACCCAATCTCTGTGTTCACTTATTCAATTGGTATTGTAATTTAACTTAAGTCTTTCACAAAATAGAAATTTTGAATTTGAATTCTGGGGGGCGCAACAGAAAGTCGTGAAGGGTAAGATGAATACAGACTTTTCTAAAGTAGACAGTACGTAAGAGAAACATTGGACACGAAGCTTAGGTTTCGTTACAACCGCTGCATTGTGAAAATATGTTATAGTAGAATCTATGTTTTGTAGATAAAATTTCTCGTAGCACTAGATGGATCGAAATAGATATGTAGCACTTTAGACTCAGTTTTAACATCACATTTTTGTGAATTGGTAAAAGGCAAGTGATTTGAAATGGAAATGTGGCTATGTATCTCTTTATGGATACTAGGATTTTTTAATACTAGCGTCACTTGAAGGTTTCTTTGCGCTCATCGTAAATCTTGATCTCTATTTAAGATTTACAAATAACTTTTTAAGTTGATCAAATTTATATATATTTTTTTATTCTTAAACTATTTATTCATGAATAGATGCTAAAAAATGAATCAAAAATTTCTAATCCAACGGCCAAAAAATTGGCTTGGACGATCACTCAGGCCAAGGTTTTGGCCTCGGATTATTGAAAGCAATGTTGGGGCACTCGCCCTTTCAACTCCTCCATTAATTTCTCGTTTCTTTTCCGGTATTCCCATACTTATTCTACACGCCGATATATTATCATTCCAACATATTCATCATTATAAGTTGAATATCAAATTACAACCATTCTTTTACAAAAGTAGAAGAAAAAAATCATGCTAAACGAACCCTTAATCCATTAGAAAAAGCTAAAATTGCTAAATATTCAAGAAAAATGTAATCCTAATAATTGATACCCTAATAAAAATAATATCAAATTCTCGTCTAACCATATAAATTCATAGATATTTCTCTCTTCTTGAGCAATATATATTGTTCAAGCGTGCCATGATAAGATGCTAGACCATGTAAAGTAGCAGTATAATAGACCAAGTCTTAAATTTTTGATTAGGTAGGACTTCCATTTTTGATGACATTAGTCAAAATTTTGGATTTCCACGCTTGGAAAGGTAACTTGGTACATATCTTCTTCAATAATCGCTTTAGTTCTAGACGTGGCCTTTTCTACTATGGGTCTAATATTTGTAAGGTTTGGTAAATGGAAGGCCAAAAATGTCGAGACTCGAATTAAATCCAATAGTTCGAGAAGACTTTGCTCTTTTTAATTTAGATTGAAAGTGAGTAATTTAGACCAGTTTTTAAACTTCTTCACCATCAAGTCACCAACTTGGAATTACTCATGTACCGCACACTCGAAAATCCAAAAACTTAAGTTACTGTTTGATTTAGTTAAAAAAAAAGTATATAAAAATTTAATTTAAAGTCAATAATTACTTTAAACACACATTTTATGGACTTACAATTTTTATTAACTTTTCAATTACGTATTTCATCAATTTTTATTAAAATTTACTAAAAATTTGATTTTTAAAACCAAACAGAGATTAAACTCACCTAAAAATCATTAAAGTATAAAAAAAGTGAAGGACATCTCTTCCCATCATTTTCTTATAGGCTAAATTACTCACCTGTTTTCAACTGTAATAGTATTTAAATGAGCTTGACGGATGAACAAACACGATACTTGATAAAGAAGTACCTTTGAAAACCTTGAGAAAAAAAGACACTGTTTGGTTTAATTAAAAATTAAATTTTAAGTAGATTTTAATAAAAGTAGATAAAATATTTGGTTGAAAAATTGGTGAATCACATGCAATTTGTAGTTAAAAAATACTTGTTGACTATCATTTAGATTTTTATCAATTTTTTTTTTTACTAAATCAAATATGGACTAAATATCAAAGAGGAAAGAAGAGGATGACCGTGTCAATTGCTCTACTATTTTTTCCTCTTCTTTTTAAATTTTCGTTAATCATTGCCAAAAAAAAAAAAAACACAAATTCAATGTACGAGAATTTTTCATTTTTGTTCTTCACAAAAATCGATTAAAAGAGCCATTTCGGTGTATATTTAAATCAAATAATTGAGAAAAAAATTGCACTATTAATGTCCAATTTATTTTTCTAGTGATACAACCAATAAACCTCTTTAAATTGGTCTCCAATCTTTCATTACCATTGCATAATGCCATTCAAATATTCTCCGAATTATTTTGTTACCTTGTAACTTCAAATATCTCGACGTGAATCTAAGATGGAAAACAAACTAAAATTCTTTAAGTACGGCGTATAAAGATAACACATGACAATTTATCGATGCTTTGGAGGGTTAAGTTATTCAATTGGTCTTCTATCCATTCTTTAACAAGACAATCTATATGGCTTGACGATATGCTGACGTGATTTAGTGTTATGTTGGGTTTCAATTTCTAGTTTCAATTTTGAATTATGCTTATGTGTTCTAATTTTACTGGTAGTCTAACAAAATTCGTAAATCAAGGATAAAAGTGTTCTAAAATTTGATTGTCAGCTTAATTTTAACAAATTTTACAAAAATCGACTCTGTGTAAAAGAGAAAAAAAAAAAAATACTAGGATGTTATTTAAATTTCTTTAAAATTATTTTTTTTCAAACTCATTTTTAACTTATATTCTCTCAATAAAATAATCTTATACGTGAACTTATAACTATTTTCTACTGTTAACCACACAATCTAAAAAAATCAAAAACAAATCACGACTAAACTGAAAATTATTGCAGGTCAAATCAGCTCATAATATAGAATCTAAGAAGAAAAGTCTTTTCACATTGCAAGCTCAAATTCAGCTTCCAACTAGGCTAGAAAGAGATAATCTGCATAATTAATTATATATTTTCGATTAAGGAGCAAAATTTAAATTATTGACCCATTCTAAACATTGATCCTAGTGGAGTAGATACACTCATAATGATTAAGTGGTTGACTGTAGCGTCAATTATAAAGTATTTCTCTAATTACCAAAAGTTTGAAATTTTTCTCATCTAAATTAATTATTATATTTCATACTTCACTACCATGATTATTTCTCTCTCCTTTTGTTTTATTCATCCAATTTTTCTCAAGTTTTACCTACCAAACACAATTAAAACATAATGAAGCTATATTTAATCAAATTTGACAACAAATATTATAATTTTTTGTCCAAATAAGCATAAAATACACTTATCAAATACTCCCAAAATTGAACATTTGTTTATCCTCAAACAAAATTATAACATAATTCAACGAAAAATTTTAAACATACATAGTTAGATAATTTGCCATTAGTATCAAGATTGAAATATATATATGTATTAAAACTATGATCTACTATAAAATCACAAATTTAAAATTAATTTCTACTTATCCAATATAAAATCGAAGAGCGTGTGTAAAAATTCATGTCAATTATCATAAATTCATAAAGTGGTTCAAATTCTGACCCTCAGTAGTCAAATTAATCATTCATCTTCTCGTAATATTCACACCCTCAAACTTATTATTTTCATTATTTTATTAATGTATGATCTAATGTTGAATTTATACAATAATCCTCACACTCCCTCTAATCCGATTATATCTTACTAATTGCAGCTCAACATATTAACAAACGAGAATTCTCCTTATTTTTTACTGCTTCAACCTTCAAGAATCGACTAAGTTAATAATTCAATGTCAAATGTTTAAATTCTCTCAAGTGTTTGGGGCTTAATCAAGACATGTAATAGTCTTTTTTCTTTTCCTTTTTCTTCATCTTATGTGCGGACTTTTATTTATTAAACTATTTAAATGACTTTTTTAGCGAGTTTCTGGTCATGACTCTCAATTCGGATGATCATAGGACACCAAGTTTTAGATATCCTTACATGCTTAATCACTCAATTTATAAATGCTACGAATAGAAGTTTCACGATGAGATAATAATTTTTTTCTTTTATATATATAATAATTAGTACAATGCCTCTTATTAAACACTTATTCTTAAAAATCAACCTCTAACTTAAGATTCTTACATAATTTTCATTTTATTGGCATTAGACAATCCACACAAAATTTAGCGTACATGAAATCCACATTCATCTTAATGCCTATCTACAACAACTCAATCGTCCCCAAAACTATCCTAAAATTGGTTAAGGATATAAGATTTAGTGATTATTTGGATTAAATATCTAAAGTCCACTAATTAATTTTTTTTAACATATTCAAATTTTGAATCAAACTATTTATTCATGATGTAAAACATAAATCTTGTGTGTAAAAATATCATGTTTCACATGAATAAACATAAATCAACCCTAACATGCATCTTTTTCACAATTTATAAATTAATACATGATTTCAAATATATGCATCCTAGTAGGAAAAATTATCTAACACACACAATAATACAAAAGCAATAAATAAATTGGAAATAAATTTTTATTTTATTTACTTTTCATTTTTCAAATTTTCAGAATTTTTTTTTATTTTTTTTGAATTTTTTTTTTGGCACTCGAACAAGCACTCAGACCAATAAAAGACTCAATGTTTTTCAATCCCAAACTTATAACAGACATTACCCTTAATATCTAAAAATACAACAAGCAATATATAAAAATAAGGGCAAAGAAGAGAACTAAATACTCTCTTGATAAAAATCTACAGGTGGTAGATGGACTGACATAAAAGTTTTAGCCAACTTGCAATGTCTTTTTCCTAATCTAATGTATTCAAAGTGTCACGTTCCTTCAAAATAATTGGAAAATCAATCATAATATAGAACACTTTAAAATAAGTTCAAACACAACCTAAATGAAAATATGGGGATGAAGCCTATACTACTAAAAGCAATAAAATTTACTAAACTACTAAAAGCAATGAAATTTACTAATCATATATTCTAGAAAGTAAAAATTAATAAAAGAAAGAAAATTGGGTTGCCTCCCAANATACTACTAAAAGCAATAAAATTTACTAAACTACTAAAAGCAATGAAATTTACTAATCATATATTCTAGAAAGTAAAAATTAATAAAAGAAAGAAAATTGGGTTGCCTCCATAGTTTGATTTTGTTGTTTTGGCTATTTATGGTGATTTGAAAAGAGAGGTTTTAGCCTTGCATCGACTGCATGGACAGTGATTCTTCAATTCATCTTTGAGAAACCAGATTACAAGATTTTCATTATTGTCCAACCTAACTATTCTACCTTCTTCCCTTTTGTTCTTGTGACTTTTCCAATGGTCTATCCTTTTACACTTCTCAATGTATGATGGTTACTTGAGTGGAGCATTCATGATAAAGTTTTGTTGTTTTTCTTCCACCCTTAAAATTATTTCATCTGTTTCAAAATCCATTAATGCTTATGCAGTTGATAAGAAAGACATCCCCAAAATTAATGGCATATGTTGAGCATCTATATCCTAGAAATGAAATCAACGGGAAAGAAGTGATCTTGTTCTTTGATGGGCATATCATCAACCACTCCATAAGGATGCTTGAGTGTCCTATAAGCCAACTGTAAGATTATTGATGTTGTTTTTGGATTAACCAATCCTAATTTTCTGTGATAAATAGTGGCATTAGATTAATACTTGCTCTAGAACCAATTAAGACATTTAAATTATGTGAATTTCCTAAAGAGCAAGGTACAGTGAAACTCCCTGGATCTTTTAGTTTATGAAGGAACATCTGCTTTATGATTGCACTACACTCTTCTGTCAAAGCTATTGTTTCATCTACTGAAAACTTTCCCTTCTTGGTCAATATCTCCTTAAAAAATTTAACATAACTAGGAATTTTTAGAATAGTGTCAATGAAATGAATGTTGATGTGAAGTTGTCTGAGGGCATCCAAAAACTTCTTGAATTGTTTGTCCAGCTTGTCGTTTTGCAACCTTTGAGGGAATGAAACTGGAGGTGCATTTTTATTGACAGCAACAGTTGCCTTAACCTGTAGACTATCTACTTTTTCATTAAGTTCCGTCGATTCTCCAAACTGACCAATTTGTTCCTCGCCCATTGTAGGTACCTGATTTGTCTCTATCCCTTTCTTTTCTCATAGCAATTTTTGGTAGCTGAACTCCACTTCTAGTTGTAATGGCCTAAATTCTTCCTTTTTAGGCTGACTTCAAAGCTTTTGAGGAAATGGAATAGGCGGAACATAAGCTCGAACAGGGGTAGCAAGCTTGATTGATGGTGTCTCTCTAATTGCATAATTTACAGCTTCAACTGGTAATACATATTCCCGTAGGTTCTTTTCTTTATCTATGGCAGGATACCTTGTGTTATGTTGGCTAATGTAGCTGTTATCTGCCCTAAGCATGTTGGTTTTGAAGAATAGCTAGTTGGTTCTGAAAATTAGTATCACTTTTGGTAATGAACTTAGCTACTAATTTTTTCAATGATGACTTCTTCTCTTGTTGTTGAAATCCTAGTGGGTTGCCTTGAATTTGATATCATTGACCCTGTTATTAACACATGAGAAATTATGATGCTTGTTCTGGCCTAGATTATAGATGTTGGAGTAAAGATTGTTTTGTTGCCCTGTGACATCTATGCATAACTGACCTCCTAAATATGATATCCATGCGTTGATGCTAATGGATAACTTGAAATTCTATGATCTGTCTCGAAATTCTCGCAGACTGGTGCTGGTTGGTGCATCATTCTCACATTTTGAGTAATGTTGTCCAATTTCTTTGTTAGTACTTCATTCTGAGCTACCAATAATGCAACTGCATCAATGTTGTGAATACCTACTATTTTCCTCGAAATTTCCATATCTCTTGGCCATAGTCTGATTTTTTGCTATTTTCTCAAAGAGATCTAAGGCGTTGTATAAGATAATATCCATGATTGATCATCCCACTGAAGCGTCGATCATGTTACGATATTCAGTGGCAGGTTTGAATAGAAGATGTAGACCTTAGCATTTTTAGGAATGTCCAAATTGAGGCACCTTCTATAGTAATCCTTGAATCTTCCGCTTACTTCTGGATAGCTCTAGATGTCCTTTTGCTTGAATGTAGAATTTCAATGTGAATTTTTGTCCCATGTCATTCTACGAAACAATTCTCTCGGGAAGTAGTGAGTTTAGTCATGCTTGTGCGCTTTGAGGGAATAGACGCAGTTGAAAATATCAATTGACATGCCTTCGTGACAAATCACTTCGCAAAACATCAGGAAAGCTTGTATGTATTCATGAGGATTTTCAGTTGGTTTTCTCGAAAACCTGATGTCGTGATGATTCTGAGACAAGTTGATGATATCTGATTGAATGTGGAAGTTGGCTTGCCGAAAAGGTGGATAAATAATAGTCGGTTGCACATTAGTAGGTATGGGATTTAAGTAATCCATATTCTTTGTGGATTTGATTTTTCTGACGCATCTGGTGGTAATTGAACTTGATTTTGATTTTATACCATGTCTCTTACTTCTCTTAGTTCATTTTTTTGTTGTCTGAAAGTTCTTTTGATTTCGGGATCTATCGAAAAAAGCTCGATCTCGTCAAAATCTTGCATAAATTGTGATTTTCTGAAAAGTGCATAACAAAAGACTTTGTTCATTCAATAAATAGCTTAAAACAAAAAATTTCAAAGCTAACGATAACTAATAAACTTAAATTAAATAAATTATTCTCTAACAACGACGTCAAAAATTTGTTTGTGCAAAACCCGTAAGCGTACGAGATCGTTAACAAACAATATAATTGGTGAGTTAAGAGTATCGTCTCAACGGAAATAAATTTAATTTAAGTTTACTAATTTTGTAAGGAATTCGAATTATGTAAACAAAAAAAATTTGACAATCGATAAAGTTATGATATATAATTCTCTTTTTAAAACAAATTAAATATATTTTAACCACGACCTAAATCTATTTCTAGTCCAAATTTGAAAGATTGGAATGCATTGAAGTTTATATTATCTATATGATTGCATAAGTGATAAATGTTATTTCTAACATATATTGCACATATGTTAATTTTGTCGCATTTTAAACTTATTGTGAGTCTTTCAACACTACAATCAACAACTAATTATCTAATTGATGGCCAATTAATTAAATAATTCAATGAGTATGCAAAATTAACCAAGAAACACAAAAAAATACTAAACTACTAATCTTGAATTAAAACAAATAAACAATAGGTTCATCTTCATCAAATACAAAAAGCGGATCTAGCATAGTATATTTATAAATAAATTGTAAAAAGAATAATAAAAAAATATCAATCATCATAAAATAATTTAAAAGATGTTAATTTTCAAGTCCAATCAAAATTTTGAGATAATGGACCTTCAATTTCTTACTAAGGCTTAATCTATTATCACAAAACATAGTAATTGATCATTTGTTCTTAGTGAATTTGATGATATTATTGTGTATGAAGAAGCAAGAGATGACGCCCCAATATTTTGAACGAGTTTTGTATTTATAGGAATCCAAAAATTAAACCAAACGTGTAAAGAATTAAATATAATAAATTCTGATTTGAAAAGGAATTGCATCAAATCCTTTTTTTAATTTCCTTGTACGTGTGCGCCATATATTATATTGAATATTGTTATTTGTACCAAGTGGGTTGACAAAACTAGTTGACAAAGTGAGGTGTAAGGTTGAGATTTTGTTAATGGATGGCTAAGATTTATTAAGAAAAATAATATTTTACTTTTTTGTCTTTTTATATGTGTATTATCTATTATACCCTTATTTTAGTTTCCGCTTAGCGAAAATTTAAAAAATTGGTATCAGGGTTTAGTAACGAAACTGAAGAAAATAAC
>CAIGRP010100396.1:438-30508 GCA_903798385.1 Fraxinus cuspidata | reverse complement strand
CCATTTTGAAATTGTTGAAAATGTGTTCTTTTTGGCATTTTGAAAAATTGTTTTAAAAAATCAAAAACGCGTTTTGAAAATTTTGACTTAATTATAACTGAAAACACTCAAAATGACAAATTTGTCGTTTTGTGTTTTCTATGTAAATTTTAAACTTGTTTTCAAAAACGCGTTTTCGAAAATAGGAAAGAGAACGCATTTTCACTGTTTTGAAAAATCAAAAACAGAAAACGGTTTGAAAATGACAAAGAGAACGGCCCCTAATAATTTTAGCTCGTGTTTGATTCAGATTAAAATTATATTTTTAGTAGATTTTGATAAAAGTTAACAGAATGTGTGGTTGAAAAATTGTGAATCCCATGAATTGAAATGTGTTGTTAATATGAGGTTCTAGACATCTAGGGTCTAAAATTTATTGCAAATCACTTAGATTTAAAATATCCGATTAATATCTCATAATTTACCCACTTATTGAATTTCTTATGAGAGAAGTTTTGATAAGACAATTGTATGTGCACACATAGCAAGATCATTCATTCAAATCACTAGATATCATATTTCGAGTCACTCAAATCGTGATACTTTAAAGTTACACATCCATTTTGTTTCTCTCTCGTACCACCCTCAACATTGAGGTGTCACGATATAAGTGGCTCGAGTATCATATGTACATGAATGACCGTCTTTTGAAGCTTTTCTTATAATGCAATGATTTTTTTTATCAGTAAATGTGAAATATATAGATAAAAAATCGTGTACAAATACGTTAGGCATACCCGGGCGAAAAACAATCAAGAACAACTACTCCGAACATATCTGAGCAGACAACAAAAAAAGATGTACAAACGATATGAACTAGTGACCCATCGCTAATGCTCAATGCGAATCAAAATATTCGATGCAAAGAGAACATAACTTTGTATTCGTATGTTTTGATTCGTCTAACAATGCTATGAATTTTTTATTCTTCCCCAGCTTGTGAATCCCTTTCCGTCTGCTAAGAACGTCAATTCCGATACCATCCTAGTACAAATTCACCTTTTTAGTACAAAGTTCACCACTATGCAACAACTGTAGCTTTTCATTAAAACATACAAATAAATAAATAAAAAAGAAAAAAAGTAAAAGGAAAAATTCGTTTATAAGGGTAAAGAGTACAATTATGGGTGGAGAAGGGACCCTTTTTTCTATCTCTGATTAATGAAAGGACCATTTCGAAATCATACGCTTTTTTTTCTCCTTTTTTGTTATTAAGTTTGTGTCTCTGTCCCTTGTTTTAATGCCGTTGTTGTCTCATTATTTCTTTGAGTCAGACTGACAAATTCATTTTTTTTTTTTTACCTCTTCGTTGTTCTTTCCTATGATACCACGCATGGGCGGAGCGAGGGACAACTCTGGGCTAAGTTTTTTCTCTGTGATTTTTCTTTTTAATGTACGAGTCCAATGTAATTTTATTTTTTTGTCCCTCTCTGACTCCGCATCTAATGGTAACGGGCAATTGTAAAGTAACCATTGGGCATATAAGCCTAGAAGTACAATTTTTTTTGCCTACATAGAAAAAGGAAAATCTAGTAGACTTAGACCTTGTTTGGTGTCGATTGTTTAAAAACTATTTTTGCTATAGAATTATTTTCAACCACATATTCATGCAATAAAATATTTTACACGTACATCTTTTTTTTAATCGCACATTCTTCTAAAATTACTATTTAAAACTTTTTTTTTCTGAAATAATGGACACCAAACAGGGCTTACTCGCCTGACATTGTTGTGTTCAAATTTTTTGAGAATTGGATAATTTTTATCCAAGTTGGTTCATCGAAAAGTTTAATAATTAGATATTTTCTAGTCTAGATTGATAATATAAATTAAAGTTTTTATATGATATTTTGTCTTACGAACTAAATTCACGAAGTTAACGACTAACCAAAGTAGGATGTTGCTACCATTTTTTCTAAAAGTTATACTTAATGGCTCGAATGCAATTCAACATATATAATTCAAAATCAAAATTCACCAATGTCCACTTTTTTTTTTTTTGCCCCCACCCAATTTCCAACCAGCCTACATTAGCCACACTTCGCTGGAATGCTTTAGCATCGACTCGGAAACGGAATATCTAGCTCTGATACAACTCAAAGTGAGCTGCCGATTGTGGTGCTTATAGAGACACAATTAGTCCTTGTTTGGTGTAGCTTAAAATTTTTACAAAAAAAATAAATTAATAAATCAAAGTAAAAATTAATTTTAATCAAATATTTCAAGGGATTATCAATTTTTCAACCACACGTATTTCATCATTTATTTAATCAAAATTTACTAAAAAAATTGATTTTTAACTACCTCAAACATTAGATTAAAGCAGAATGTGAGTCAATTGGCCAGATTGTGGTGCTTTAGAGCGCGCTTAATCCTTTTCACCTCGTGACAATCACAAGATTAAAAGGTGACCATAGATATATAATAATTTTCATTTAATGATTTATATTAAAATCGATGTGATAGTTTGGATTCAAATGATTGGTAACTTTAAAGAAAAATTGACTCTTCTGCACTTTATTTACCCTATAGCTAGACAATTTTTATTGTTTTCCTTATAATAAATTATTTTTTTTCTTATAATAAATTAAATAGAAGAAATGTGCATTCATTGAAATTTCATTCTCCCCCCTTCGAATTCGAAACTTAGCCATGTTTGGCCTCCATTTCTTAAAATTCATTTTTTAAAACTTATTTTCAACCACATATTTCACGAGAACCATAATTTTTCAACTACACAATTTATCAACTTTTATACCAATCTAATAAAAATTTAATTTATTCGCTCGAGTAGATTTTAACTTTTAAAAAAAGTTTCTATCACTTCAGATTCACACCATACAACACTTCTGTTACAAACTCACAGAGAATTAACCTAGGGATTAATGATTTGGCATGTTTCTTAACAAATCAATAATGGTAAAAGTCTAGTTTATTTTTTTGTGTACTTAATTATTTTATGTGCAATGGCACGATGGCCAATCTATCTTATAATTTTTAAATCCATTTTTCTTTTGTTTTATGCACATTTATTTTATTAACTAGTGAATTAAGTGCTTATCTAGGATAGCTTACAAAGTTGAGGCTCGTTGTAGGGTTTTAGAAAAGTCAAAAGCTGCTTCGAGATTAAGAAAATATTTTTGAACATGTTTGAATAATTTTTTTGAAAATATTTTATTCGACTAAAAGAGTTTTTAGAGTAAGTTGATCGAATATGATTTTTTAACGACCTCTAGAAGCAAAAGCTCCGACAAACGAGCTCTAAAATGTCGAGGTCAAAGTGAACGATTAATTTTAAATTCACATTTAATTGAATTTACAACTTTTTATCAAGTTCCAAAAATATATTTTGTCAACTTTTATCAAAATATGCTTAAATTTTTTATGAAAGCTTTGTCAAATTACCCCTAAATATAATTTTAAAAAATTAATCAAGTTTAGCGTTGTTTCTTCCACTAATGCCAATGTCCATTATATTAATCCTTCACAGCAAGGCTGCCCGACAGCTTGACCAGATTTACAGATTACTTAACACTAATTTCAGCTTAATTAATCACTTTTTTTTCATGTGCAATCAATTAACCACTCCATTAGATTCCCCGCTCACTAACCTTATTTAAAAAATAAATCGGATCTCCTTTTAGAATAATTTTATGTATTAAAATGCTTGATCATTGTTCTTCTAAGAATTGTTTCTATACAAGATTAACTTATGCTAGGTGAAAATCTAATGATGTTTAAAGTTTAATTAAGTGATATTTTTCAAAATTAACTTCTGGGGTTTCGCGGTATTGTACTGCACATACCATTCTATAAAGCATCGAAGAAAGTTTACAGATTTTTAGCACGGGCTTTTGTATGTACACATAAATAAAGAATTTCATATCAACTCAACCAATTATAGTCTAAAAATCAAGAGAAAATCGCGAACCATAGGACCATATATTTTCTATGCAAACGATTGGCCGATACTGTATCAGATCTATGATCCTTTTGGACATACTGTCCTGTATTTGATTACGCTTATCAGTTTTAAGATATCCCTCAAACATTGACGGTCAAGTCTTTTTCTGATTCGCAGAATACCAACTAGTATATCTCAACATTTGATGATCTTGAAATACGTCGGTCTCTTCTACATCGATGGAGCTATCTCTACAATGGTTTTGTTGTCTTCGACCATAAATATTAATATTGATTATCCTTGTAATAAATTGAAAGGTGACCGAAATGGTACCCATAACCAACATGTGGGTAGGGTAACCCACCAATCCATTGGCCAATATCATTCAAGTTAAACCATTAATGGTCTATTTCTACCTCTGCAATTGCAAATATTCATTAGGCAGTTGCTTAGATGGTCCATTTAATTAATAAAACTGCACTATTTACGAGATGATTTATAAATGACATGATCTGGCTGACTACTCATCACCAGGCCACTAATTATTAGCATTTATTTTACTAGTTATGGTACATAAAAAATAATTAATTTGGTTTGAATTTAAACAATATATACAGCAGAACAAAGCTATAATTTTACATCGGTCAAGTGTAAAAATAGAGTAATTTTATTTAGCTTTAGTGGTATTAAGCATTAATATATATGATAGTGAGTCTGTTAACATATTGTTTAATGAAATTATAATGCATTTTTATTGAATTATGTGGCATGGACAATAATATTCATAAACATACTAACCGATGTGGTTTAGTTCATTTTTCTAATAAGGTTGATATTTAACGTGTGTTTGGGAGAGATTTTTTCCATGTGAAAAAGTGATTTTTTTAAGAATACATGATAAGAAGTAAGAAAAAGTTATTGGAAAATGTGAAAATAATCATTTGGAAAAAATGTGATTTAAAATGAATTTAAGAAAAATAAATTCTGAAAAATATCTCCCAAACAAGGGCTTAAAATGGTATACAACTTTCGATATTGTATTAAATAATGTTATCTATCTAAATTGTTGATAGATGTCAATTAAGTGACATTAAGCGATTGAACCTCTTAAATAGCACTACTCAAATGACATCCAGACTGTTCAACAGTGACAGTGTAGATAAATTATATTGTTTTATGGTATTAGAATTCATTAAATTCAAATGAGCAAATTGATTTGGTAATACTCAAAAGAGCCTTTCAAATTTTAAGATTGATCTATTCAGACAAGATGTAAAGAAAGGAGGAACACACATACATATTCAAGAAGCAAAAGTCCAAAAACCAATCTGGCATCCATTGACAGCAAGCAGAAATAAGGAGGCTGTAAAACTTGAAAAGATAATTTGTAATTCTTATATTTAAATAAAAAATAATGTTATCTAATATCAGTCTACGTGACTGCATTTTATAGGTTGAATTAAATGAGTTATTTGACTTTGCATTTAAATGAATCTATAATTTAATATCATGTAATTGCCACATAAACTAGTGTTTAACATCAGTGATAATGAATAACATTACTTTTAAATAAAACCAAAAGTGTCCATATGCATCAACTATTTTTCCTTTTAACAGCAATATTCAATTACATTAATACTAGAAAAATACAAGCGCTCTTGGATCCAGATCTTCTGCTTTTCCTCTATAAACAAAACATGGGATTCCCCCCTCAACAATCCCAAAACACTGATCAAACTCTTCTTTACTTGCTGCAGCAATGCCTGCACCCTTAAGAAATCACTTATTTTCTCCTCCTAATAACTTATTCTTCTTCAACTTATTTCTTTCAATAAACTTTCTTTTGTTCTCAACTTGTCATTCCATTGATGCACAAGGCCAAGCTCTTCTAACATGGAAGAACAGTTTAAATATCTCCACAAATGCCCTCAAATCTTGGAATTCTGCAGACAAAAGTCCTTGCAATTGGTTTGGAATACACTGCAACTCAAAAGGCGACGTGACCGAGTTAAGTTTGAAGGCAGTAGCCATGCAAGGCCCATTGCCTTCAAACATTCAAGAACTCAAATTCTTGAATATCCTTATTCTCTCATCCACAAATCTCACAGGAACTATCCCAAAAGAGTTTGGGGACTATCTCGAGCTGGTTCTCATTGATATCAGTGATAATTCTATCACTGGTGAGATTCCAGTGGAACTTTGTATGCTAAACAAGCTGGAAACATTATCTCTCAATTCGAATGTGCTAAAGGGAATTATACCTTCTGATATTGGCAACCTTTCCAATCTCAAATCTCTTACGCTCTATGACAATCAGCTTGAAGGTGAAATCCCGAGGAGTATAGGAAAATTGAGCAACCTCGAGATATTCAGAGCCGGTGGGAATCAAAATCTCAAGGGTGAGCTGCCTTTGGAGATTGGAAACTGCACTAATTTGGTAATAGTAGGCCTTGCTGAAACCAGCATTTCTGGGAGACTGCCATCATCAATAGGGATGCTGAAAAGGCTTCAAACACTGGCAATTTACACATCTCTACTGTCAGGTCCCATTCCTGAAGAGATTGGCAATTGCAGTGATTTACAGAATATCTATCTGTATCAAAATTCCATCTCGGGTTCAATCCCCGTGCAAGTGGGGAAACTGAAGAGGCTTCAGAGTCTGTTATTGTGGCAGAACAGCATAGTCGGTACAATTCCATACAAGCTCGGAAGCTGCAGTGATGTAACAGTCATAGATTTATCCGAGAATCTTTTGACAGGAAGCATCCCCACAAGTTTTGGAAGTCTTTTGAAACTCGAGGAGCTACAGCTAAGTGTCAATCAATTATCAGGTACCATACCTACTGAGATATCAAATTGCACAGCACTGAATCATTTGGAAGTTGACAACAACGAAATTTCGGGAGAAATTCCTGTTCAAATAGGCAAACTAAAGAGCTTGACTCTGTTTTTTGCCTGGCAGAATAATTTAACTGGCGGTATTCCTGAATCTTTATCCGAATGTGAGAATCTCCAAGCTCTTGATCTCTCTTACAACAGCCTTTCTGGTCCAGTGCCACAACAGATATTTGAATTGAAGAATCTGACTAAATTGCTGTTAATTTTTAATGAATTGTCGGGTTTTATTCCGACTAATATTGGAAATTGCACAAATTTGTATAGATTAAGGTTGAGCAAGAATAGGCTGGGGGGTACTATTCCATCAGAAATTGGAAATTTGAAAAATTTAAATTTCCTGGATATGAGCAACAACCACTTCATGGGAGGCATTCCTCCCTCAATATCTGAATGTGAAAACCTTGAGTCTCTTGATCTCCATTCGAATGTACTTACCAGTCCTGTGCCTCATACTCTTCCCAAAAGCCTGCAATTCGTGGACATTTCAGACAATCGACTAACAGGTTCATTAGCTCCTGGTATTGGTTCACTAACTGAATTAACCAAACTTAATCTTGGAAAAAATCAACTTTCTGGCAGAATTCCGACGGAGTTCCTTTCCTGCAGCAAGCTACAATTGCTAGATCTCGGAAACAATCGTTTGTCGGGTGATATACCTAAAGAATTGGGTCAACTTCCATCTCTTGAAATCTCTCTCAACCTCAGCTGTAACCAACTTACAGGTGAGATCCCCACAGAATTTTCGAGTCTCGATAAACTAGGAATCATCGACCTTTCCCACAACAAGCTCTCGGGGAAACTAGACATTCTTAAAAGCCTTCGAAATCTTGTCACCCTCAACGTGTCATTCAATGAGTTTTCCGGTGAATTGCCTAATACACCCTTCTTCCGCAAACTGCCTCCGAATGACCTGGCTGGAAATCAAGATCTATATATCTCTGGTGGAGTAAAAACTCCTGCTGACAGCATGGGGCCTCGCGAGCATGCCAAATCCATGATGAAGTTGGCAATGTCAATCCTTGTTAGCATCAGTGTAGTGCTTGTGCTACTAGCAGTTTACATGATAACTAGGACCCATCTGGTCCACAGTGGATCCACTGAAATTGACAATTGGGAAATGACGTTTTATCAGAAGATGGACTTCTCCATAGATGATATTGTACGAAATCTTACGTCAGCCAATGTCATAGGCACAGGAAGCTCCGGGGTTGTGTACAGGGTGACAGTTCCAAACGGGGAGAACCTAGCAGTCAAAAAAATATGGTCATCGGAAGAATCAGGCGCTTTCAGTTCTGAAATTAGGACACTTGGATCAATCCGGCACAAGAATATAGTGCGCCTTCTGGGTTGGGGTTCGAATCAGAATATGAAACTGCTTTTCTATGATTATCTTCCAAATGGGAGCTTAAGCTCACTTCTTCATGCTGCTGGAAAGGGAGGAGCACAATGGGAGACTAAATATGATGTTGTCCTAGGTGTTGCACACGCACTTGCATATTTGCACCACGATTGTGTTCCCCCTATCATGCACGGGGATGTAAAATCCATGAACGTGCTGTTAGGCTCCCGAATGGAGGCTTACCTAGGAGACTTTGGGCTGGCAAGGCTTATCAACAACGATATTTGTACTGATATTTCAAAGCAGAATCAAAGGCCTCAGCTAGCTGGTTCTTATGGATACATGGCTCCTGGTAAATATTTGATCTTCATTTTAGATATATTATCCTGACTTGTTTTACTTATTTGTGGTGTTATTTACAACATTCGTGTTTTTATCTACAGAACATGCTTCTATGCAACACATCACAGAAAAAAGTGATGTGTATAGCTTTGGTGTGATCTTGCTAGAGGTGTTGACGGGAAGGCATCCATTAGACCCCACGTTGCCCGGGGGTGCACATTTGGTTCAATGGGTTCGTGAGCACTTACATAGTAAGGCTGACCCAGTTGATGTTCTAGACTCGAAGCTGAGAGGGAGAGCTGACCCAGAGATGCATGAAATGCTGCAAACACTAGCTGTTTCATTTCTCTGTGTCAGCACACGTGCTGATGATCGCCCAATAATGAAGGATGTTGTGGCTATGCTCGAAGAAATTAGGCACGTGGATCCAATAAGATCAGACACTGACTCCTTGAAGGGAGATTTATCAGCCCCTCCCAAATCATTTCCTACTAAGAATGTGATTTCACAAGGATCCACTAGCTGCTCTTTTGCATTTACTGATGATTCAATGTAATTATGGTTTCCATGAAATGCTTATTGTACATTACGAAGGATAATTCAGTACAGCGGGATTGATATTAAGTCCGATTCTCAGAAGAGCTCGTATTTGTTGTTAATACTTGTGAAGAGTGAAATAATTAGTGGATTGGCAAAGGGTGTATCACTGTATCAGAGTGAAGAAGTGCAGCAAAAACAGTAGTATGTAAGCCAGCTGGGCTTGTAAAGAGTGCAATCTTGGGCGTCATGGCATGTTTTTTCATGTCCTGCCAGTACAGGTTAGTAGATGTACTAGTTAAGGAATCGGGATGCCTTTGTAGAAGATGAATGATTTATCGGAGTCTTGTATTTATGTAATTGGATTTTTTTGCAAACAAATTATAATCTGTTTTTTTGCAAAGAAATTGTAATTGAATTCAAAATCAAGAAATGTTCAGAAAGAATAGGCACGTGTAACTGCATTAAAACGCACAGAGAATTTAATAACAGTACTTTAAGGAGGCGAAGAGGGATCTAGCTATCATTTTTTGAGCAAAAAAAGTGAAATGCATGTCAATCTCAGGATATGCTAAGGCTCCTAATCAACATCTCAAATCATGGGGGACGCAATAGAAAATCGTGAGAGGTAAGATAGTTAGTCACAGATAACACATGTTAGTAACTGTAGTATTTATGATCGTGAATTTGATTTAAAAGTGTAATGGTGATACATTGGAGGTGATTGTGGTGGTGATTGGTGCTGGATTGTGGTGCTAGATTGCGGTGTGTGCAGATTTGTTTGAGGTGACCATTTGCAAGTATGTGTTTATTGTGACTAGTTGTAACAAATTCTGTTTAATTGCGATTGATTGTAACTTGATCACATACAATCACGGTTAAGATTGACTTGGTCACAAATGATTCATTGAAGACAAATTTAATCACAGTTAGTCACACTAAATACAAATTTGGTTACAATTAGTCACAGATGACACAGTTCAATGACTTGGAAATTTTATGGGGGTAGAAAGGTTCCGTGGGATGGGGTGTAATCTCCCGTTTTTAAACTTTGGATTTTTTTTGGGATGAGGTTGTAATCTCCAGTTTTTAATTTTTGAAATTTTTTTAGGGTATTTATGATCGTGAATTTGATTTAACAGTGTAATGGTGATACATTGGAGGTGATTGTGGTGGTGATTGGTGCTGGATTGTGGTGCTAGATTGCGGTGTGTGCAGATTTGTTTGAGGTGACCATTTGCAAGTATATGTTTATTGTGACTAGTTGTAACAAATTCTGTTTAATTGCGATTGATTATAATTTGATCACATACAATCACGGTTAAGATTGACTTGGTCACAAATGATTCATTGAAGACAAATTTAATCACAGTTAGTCACACTAAATACAAATTTGGTTACAATTAGTCACAGATGACACAGTTCATTGACTTGGAAATTTTATGGGGGTAGAATGGTTCCGTGGGATGGGGTGTAATCTCCCGTTTTTAAACTTTGGATTTTTTTTGGGATGAGGTTGTAATCTCTAGTTTTTAATTTTTGAAATTTTTTTAGGGAGTGGGGTAGGGATGTAATCTCCAATTTTCAATTTTGGAATTTTTATTTTTGGGAGGGGGGGGGGGGGNGGGGTGGTTTAGTGGGGTGCGGTGAATATAGAGATTAAATTAAATTAAATTTTATATTATTATTATTATTATCATTATTACGCGTTTGTCTGGGAGAGCTTTTTTCCCAATTTTAGCAATTAATTGACCGTTACTCACTTGAACATGGGTCCAATTTTGGCAGCATTTTTTGACATTCTAAAAGTAAAATACCAAAAAATGCCTGCCTATCATGAAAAATGAATTAAATGTTAAGGGTAAAAAAGTCATTCTGCATTAAAATGGTTCAAAATTGCGACTGCCATGTCTGACATTCTACTTTAAAGTATGTTGACAATGTATTCACAATGTAGCTACAAATGAGAGAAAGAGCTTTCCCAGACAAGTCCTATTCACCACATGTATGAAATATTTTAAAGAGTTAGTTGTAAAATGTGGTTTCTATATGTTGAAGTGATGTATTGTTCCCAAAATATAAAGATCCGGCATGTCCATTAACAAAGCAAGACACAATCCACCATACAAGCCCAAAAGTAGCTTCCCAAATTCCCAATACAATACTGAATTACCATCATTCTGTAAAAAATCATAACTACTGTAATTTAAGATTTTTAAAATATTAAAACTTTAATCATTTTTTTTTTCAAAATTCAGGTCATAATTTAACATTATTGTCATATAAAATGTTCTTTAAGATATATATGAGACCCTAATTGATTTTATTAAAGGATAATTGAGATTTAAATATTGTGAAAAACAATATATTCTAAACAACAGCTTGACATTTACAATGTGCACTATTTTTAGTTCCCACAAAATAATGAAACCAGAAAGGTTGGGATTCTTCATGCCATGTACTCTCAGGCCACAAACAGAAATTGTTGATTAACCATCACCTCTCAAAACCTCCATAATCATTGATTAGGGAATGGAGGAATAAGTTAAAACTCTTGGTTAACCGAAAAATAAATAAATACCACCATATTTTCTTACATATGCACATCAAGAAATCATCTTGGATTGACTAATAAATACAAGACAGTCACAGAAATCAGAGTATCAGGATATAGGAGCAGCATGTATCTGTCAAGCTGGTTAAGAAAGCAAAATGCAGGTCCCTGATATTCATCTGAAATAATTTCAATATCCTGATTTTGAAGTCTATGCAAGCAGGGATCCAGATTTCAACAAGCCTCTATTCCAAAAATCTTGTTACCATGTACTCTAAGTTACTCAAGGTAAAATCTTGAATGTTCCTCGAGGTGTAGATCGACTCCTTCGGGTTTCAGGCAAAAATGATTTGCCTGCTTCCTTTACGTTCTCATTCGAAAATTTATTGACGCGGTTTTCAGACAGGAAAGGTTCCACTTTCTTTGATGGTTCTCTGCTTGAAAAATAAAGTAAATCATCATTAAAAGGATTGCCAAAATACGAAAAGTTGGATAAACACAGTCTCAAAATCAATATGGACTGCATCAGAGTGTCGTTTGTATGTAAATATTGCTGCTGTACCTTGGTTCAACATTTTGAGACTTCCTTGGGATGTTCCGATGAAGTTTTTTCACTTGAGTAGTACCATATACAGGCAACTTATCAGGACCAAGCTCATTTTCAGGATCTGAAAATTCAATCTTTCGAGTCTTCTCCAACATTTTCCCATTATCCACATCCGAAAGCAATGTCTCTGTAACGTCTGACTTTTGAATTTTTGAAGACAACTGATGTTTAGTCCTGACCTTATTTTCGGGTTTGCCTTTTCTGATGCCACCTTGTTGTACATTAACCTCTTGCTTAAATCGACCTTCTTCATTTTCTGGGTAAACTTTCCGAGATGTGATCCTCTGAAGGCTGCACAATACATCAGCAATGTCATCTGCCTTTGGGGGCTCCCGAGTACCCTGATATAGACGTGCCTTTGCTGTTGATGAGATAATAGCATGCTTGTTGGAGACAGGTTTATCTACTGAAGTGCTGACTGAAAATGGTAGTTTCATGACGGGTGGATTTTCAAGCGTATCAGATTTGATTCTACTTTTGATGAAGGAACCTCTATCAGTTGATAATGATCTCCTCGGTGGAGGGGACGGGGATCTTGGCTTAACAGTCGCCACTGATCTTTCTTCAGCTTGGAAAGGCATTTTTGACACAAAATCCTTGTCTGTAAACTTAGATGGAAGCCGGGATTTTCTCTGCTTACCCAATGAACAGCTTCTTAACTGAAATTTAGTAAGAATGAGATAAAACTAGTGCTTTAGTTTCTCCGATGAGTGTCTGATGTGAGGTAACTGAGAGAAATTATTGAATTGTTCTGAACTTCAAAACTATCAAAATTTATGTTGAATTCAATGGTTTATGGTTATGATCTTCTAAATTCCTATTAAATTTTGTGTTTTACTGTTGAGTCTTAATACGTTTCCCCTTTAGTTACCTCTGAGTTTTGAGTGGCATCTGCATGTTGCTGACTTGTCTCAGGCTTTAAAGTGGCATGGTTGTTATATTTTTGTACACAAAGAGGTGATACAGTGCCTCGGGTGTTTGCTCGACTTTTTAATTGCTCCAGTTCAGCCTCCTTTCTCTCCAGAGCTAGCTTAAGATTTGAAATCTAAAGGAACCATGATATATTGAAGACTAAGTGATTGAATGAATAGAATGACAAATTAAACAAGTAAATGAAGAAAAATAGACCTCATCTTTGAATTCCCTGATTTCACCAGTTTCTTTGTTAGATTGTGCTGCTCCCAACTCAATTGAGGCAACTCTCTCCGCGAATTTTAATGTGCTAATTGTCTCCCCGACAGCATTAACCTCGGGGTTTATATGCACAAACATCAAAGTCTTTGCGTGCCCCCCTAAGAAAAAGATGACAAAAAACGAGAACATAATGTCTAGCAGCACAGTGAATAAAATAGCAGTTTACCTCATAATAATAAACTTACAAGGTTTTTTCTCTATTTCTAATTTTAGAGAACTCTATAACTAGTCGACCAATCTGAATCTTTTGGATCAAAATAGTTTATTATATGCTTAGCCAGGTTAACTATCCTTTTTAGATTGAAAATATTCCAATATATTCCATGGAGTGTGTGTTTGGTACGTAGTACTTGGTAGAGTACAATAAACAAGCTTTTAGCTTATTTTTTCCGAAGTAGATGCATAAGTTATTACCTAAAGAATCTTGCAACACTTGAGTCAGCTTGCTATTTCTATAAGGAACGTGAGAACTCTTTTGGGCAAGAGCAGAAATGACATCTCCAAGTGCAGACAGAGATCTGTTAATATGTTGAGCTTCTTTTAACCTCTCACCAACAGCTTCAGATTTATCCACTCTTTCGCTCCCAGCTAGATCTACTAAGTGAAGGCAACCCTTCAACGTGGATCCAGAGACTAGATCTCTTCCTTGGACATGAACTGTTAAAATGCTGTAGCAAAGAAATATAATCATGGATCATTTAAAAAATAATAATTATAGATATAAAGTTTCAGAAATGATTAAACTTCCAGACTGAAGAAAAAATATCACCTATGAGATCTGCTACTCCGCTCATTCAAAGCAGTGGCACCAACAGCACGATTACTTTGTCCAAGTTTCATCAATTCAAGAACATCTTGAGTACATTTAACGGGGACCAAACTTGCATCAGGGACATTGAGACCATTTAGCTGAGAATTGTTACGAATATCTAATGTGTATATAATTAAGGTTAGTCCAACCTATAAATAATAAACAGCATAGTGCGGCTAAACAAGTTATGCAGTCAAAAAGGCCGAAAAAAAAAAAGAAAAGGGAATGAAATTTGATTAGGATATCTTCTATTAGTCCCATCTGTGACCAGCAGATCTCTCACTTGTTCATTGTATATTTCAATCATTTGAACTCCAACCTCATATTCTATGGCATCCATTCTTTCCTTCGAAATGCTAAACAAGTCTTGCAATGAACGATAGTTCACCCCCCACGACGCCTTTGTTGTCAAGTCTGGACCGCTCTGTAAACATGGAAAATATGTGTGATATTCCTTTTATCTGGAAAAACCTTTCCTGAGAAGACATATCATTTCTTGTAATTCTTGTATAATTTCATATTCAAATCATTAAGAAATTAATACAGCCACTATATAGGCCCTGCTTGTAAAAACTAATTTAGACAGTTCAATATGTAGTAGTAAGAGTGTAATGCTGTACAAGGATATTGCTTATGAGACTTATAAGTATGCAGAGATCAACACGAACATTATTATTCCGAAAGCAACATTAATCTTGCATCCCAAAGGCGAAGTGTTTGAGAATAAAAATGCCTAATGTCACAAAACCTACACAAGCAACCAATTCAAAAATTACTATTGCTTTCACATTACCATTGTATATGTCTTTCCCGAGCCAGTCTGGCCATATGCAAATATACAAATATTATAACCATCGAGGACTGATCTGATCAATGGTTGAGTATCTGCATATATTTGTTCTGAAAAGTTTAAAAAGAACATGATGAGAAGTATTCAGAAATTCAACACCATGCAACTATAACGTAGGAAGTATAGATCAGGAAATGGAGCTCTTGTAATATTTGCTGATAGTGACAGAACTCTAATACTTCACAGAAATGAGCATTTGGCAACAATGAAAAAAAATTACTAACTTCATCTTCGTTAAAACAGTTATTGCCTGCTTAAATTTTACTTGTTGAATTCTAACGGTGACTTGAGTAAATTAAAGCAATATTGAATCAAAAGAAGATAAGTTAAGTAAAGGACATACGTTGTGTGACATTTGTCCCGAAAACCTTATTGAAAGTGAAAACCTTCCTTGTCTCTTTACCCTGCTTCTGGGGATTAACAATCATGATATTTCCGTTTTCTCCAATGTAGTCAACTGTGGACTGCACGTTAGACTGCCTTGAAAGAAAGGGCCTTACTCTACAGTAAACTCTGATGGTCCCTGTAGACAGAAGATACAATTGAATTAACCACAATTCTATACACTGATAAAATATATGATATCTGTAAGAACTCACCTTTTAGGTCTTGGACTTGATTGTAAAGAAGCCTGTTTTCTTCCAAAACTTTGTGATAAGAAGCAGCAGCCACTTCAAGGCCCTTAACATGATTCCCTGATAAAAATATAGGTCATGATTAGTTTAGAAAAGATGCTGATAAACAAAGTAAAACAAAAACCTAGCATTCCATGCAATAAATAACTCCTGTCTCACCCAGGCTGAGAAGTTCTTCCTCCCATTCAAATCGAACCTGTCGGACTGTTTGTTTCGCATCTCTAAAGAGGTACTTGAGATCCTAAAATGTAATATATCAAGTCAAGAAGTTAATTTCATAAGCTTCAGAATAGAATTTCCACGTACAGAAACAAAAGGCATATAAGAAACTATGGTATTGAAGCAGAAGCTGCACTGCCAAAGAGGTAAGGATCATCTACTGTCACACATAGACCAGCACATCAGCATCAGAGGGAGTAAGTGTTAAGGGATAAATCCCACATGGGTTAAATACCAAAATATTAACCAACATATAAGGGCTTGGGCTATTCCTCTTAACTAGGTTGACTTTTAAAATATAAACCCAAATACGGTATCAAAGGCCACTATGTTCAAACGAGCAATTTGATTCAACTAAGAATCAAACAAGCACATGAATTTCAAAATTGATGTCCCCAAGTCTTAATAGTATGCTTTATAAAACATGGCTTCAATAGAAAAATTCAGCTTAGTTTGCTTTATGAGCGTTGTGTTTATTCTCTACACTGAGAGATGCACGTGACATCAAAAATGTCTATGATTCTTCTCCATGGTAAACAAAATGTCGTCACTCCTTAATTAACTCTTATCATGGGAATCAAATTGATGCTCTCAATAGCTACAGTATTCCATTTCAGATCTTTCGTGGAGTCGTGGAATCTACTGGTGTAAAAAATAAAATGTTAGATTCTATGCACTTCAGTTAAGTCTATAATTGAACAAATGAAACAAGAGGATTCTACTTTCTATCGCTTAATTAGTTTGAGGAAACTGGGAAAGATACAAAGAGTACTTAAGATGCAGTAGTTGAGGGTCACACCTCCAGCTGCTTCTGTTGAAGATCAAGTAGTACTGCACTGCCAGAAGAGGAGGAATTTTTACGCCCTGTTCCTTCACCTTTTCCACCACAAATGCAGAATTTTGAAATGTCACTCGATACAAGGCTGGTTCTTTTATTAAGGTACTCTGATATGGCTTTGAGGAATTGAGATTTTGATAGAGGAATTTCATTGGTAATCAGAAGTTTCTTCAAAAACAATCCGAGCTGTAGGCAATGAAAAAATGTCATTTCATTGTAATTGGCAATAGTGCAAAATTTGTACTAATGTAATTCAGCAAATACCTGATTTCTTTGAGAAATCAACTGTGCTGAGAAATCCCTAACCACCTTTTTCATTAATATATCAATGACCTACATATTTCCACACTGACAGCATAAGACAGTAATACGACTTTGAAAACACATATAAAACACATTAACTTGTTATGAAGATCCTTCATCGTGACATATTAACAGTATAACTAGCTGGAGTCACTAGGCGCACTTCTGGAACCAAATCTGACGATAAAAGTAGTGGTATTTAAGATTGCAAAGTAACAGAAAAGGACTTACAGTGGTATCTAGACACTAGAATCAGAATTACTAAAATAATGATTCCAAGTCAAGGATTTTAAGTTTGATATGATCTCACAGCTCTGTGCTTCACACTTTCGACTCATAAGGCATGAAGGTGCATCTTTTTTTTTTTACGTTATTCTTCAAACTACTGTAATTAAAGATGTTGTAAAAAAAATTTGCTCACAGTAGTGAGTGTTTGAAATTTCCTAAATAATCAAGCTTTCTAGAATCCATTTAGTGTACGTAGAAATTCCAAATATTACTCTTTAAGAAATCATTTGTAATTTCAGTACGACAAACCTATTAGTACATGATCATGCAATACACAGAGGATGATCTTACCTACCATTGGATTCAAAGGCAAGTCTTCAGATTCATTGCTTTCTGTCAGATAAGCCCGTAGAAGACAAAGACTAAAATGATCAAAGATACAGCTGAGTACATTGTCAGCTTTGGATTCCTCGAGAGAGATCTCGGTAGATAAGTTGAAGAATTCCAGGAGTTGTTCGTATTGTGATGATTCAGAATCATCTAGTGATTCTTCAGCACTTTCGTTGCCTATTAAAGAGGACGACAATTCTTTTGGAAACGAAGTAATTCTCACGGTTCCACCGTATCTCCAAACTCCAATTCCTCCAGATTGCTTCCACTCATAATAGCCTTTCAAACACAGAATGCAGTCCACAACTTTGATCGACGATCCTCCCTGTAGATTGAATATTTTGGGAGTTTTATTAACATTATTGGAGATAGTCAAGTAGCAATGTCGAATGATTATTAAGAAAGTGTAATGATCAGAAAAGGACCAATATACATAAGTGACTACAGCAAGTCAGCAATTAGTACATGACCTCGTATAACTACCAGCCAATCATGTTGTATGTACATCTTTGTTGACATTAAGTTTGACATTGTTGTGAGGTGACAAATTTTTACGCTAGATTTTAACGATATTTTAAATAATCAATGTCACAGATTTTGAGAACACGTGGAGTGTCAAACTTAATGTAAATCAAGTGCGTACAACTAGTTTAATCCAATACGAGCACTCTTTACCAAGTTATCTTCGTAATTCATTTTCACAAAATTTATACAAATTCTCATTATTTGCATCTCAATTTTATTCATTCACTTGACACTTCTTCACAGGATTCACATATAACTCACAGATATCATTGTTTCATGTGGGAAAAACAAAATAAAATAAACAACCAGTGAACTTAAAAGTAATGACCTTTTCAAGATCGGATGCTTCAAAAGTGAGGAGCTTCATTTTGCCAACGGCCAGAAGAAAATTCCTCATGTTCTCGAAGTACTGAATAGCAGATTGGGCCGCACCTTCCGTTGCCTGCACGTCCAGCACTGGATTTTCTACCACCTACATGTCATTCACATTTAAAGAAGGAAAAATCAGTACAAACCTGACGGTAGCTCTAGAAACGAGAAAATGGAAGAGCAAATATGCACAGATATGTACATAGCTATATGGATAATACTACCTTGTGTACAGCTCCGGGATTGATTTTGTTGAGGACATTGCATAGAATGAGGCCATTGCGGAGGGCGAGGCAGAATTCCTCCTCCCTGGGCTTGTTTGGGAGCATTTCGGATGCACCATAGTCCATCTGCCGTAGCCACTGCGCTGCTTGGAACCTCCTTGCAGCTGTAAGGTTGGTTCCCAAACATATTAACCCCAGCGAAATTCTGGTTCGTGTGTTGATTGTCGAAAAATGAAAATTTTTATCTAATTTTCTATTATTTGATTGACAATTTCTATTAGGAAATTTTTTTTATTAGTTTTGATTAAGTCACTATATTTTTCTTGAAAACAATAAATTTTTTTATCAACGATATTTTTTATTTTTCATTTAATTGACTATCTTTTTCTTTTTTATGAAATGTGTAATTTTTTTAATCTAATTTTCTATTTTTGTTTTATTTAATTGACAATTTCTTTTACGAAAAATATTTTCTTACTTTTGATTATATCACCATATTTTTCTGAAAACAATTAAAATATTTTTTGTTAGGTAAAGATAGTTTTTATTTTTCATTTAATTGACTATCTTTTTCTCTCCTTCGTGTCTCCCATCTCTCTCATCCACACATCAATAAAAAAATGAACAAGTACAATATTTTTTACGTTGAAAACTAAATCAATAAAACATATTTAATTAACAATTTTTATGCAAATAAGTTCTAGACAATTGAATTATCAAAAAATAAAAAATAAAAATTTCATTCAAATTTCTTACTCGTAATGAAACGCATTCTTAGCGTTTAATAGAAGACCTAACTAACTTAAAAGATTTGCTAACAGCTCCATAATTCGTTTTTCAATTTTGGAAGCAAGTTTTGAACCTTATTAATGCGTTTGACTGTGTTTAAAAGTAGGTCGAACTTATTTTTAAACTACTTATTTGGCGTGTTTATTAGCAATTCACACCCAAACATGCTCATAACTTTCAAATTTACTTTTTTATACTAACAAAATTTAATTTTTCTGAGAAGTGATCTTCTAAACTCTGCCAACACATGCTGATAACTAGAAAATTTATCATCAGATTTAAATTAAAACAATAATATAATAAAACAAAACATGGTCTTATTCCCATTACTCCCACCATCATATGATTTAACGTATAGCTGGATTTCAGCTTCTTAACCCTTGACACTTTTTTATAATCGAGGTATACCCTAAACTTGAACCAAAATTGAGTAATTAGGTTTGTCGAGAAGCCAACTAAATCGTTTAACGATAAGTCGAAATTGAAAAAGCATAAAGCTTGACAAAAAATCAAGTTTCAAGCTTTCATGAGTTTAAACGGGTTTAGCCATAAAAAATTGTAAAACGTTATTAGACGGCAAGGCCAAGATTCATGCCTAGACGAGCCTATGCGAACATTTTGATCAAATCTAGTCAAACTTCATTTTAACTTCACATTTCAGTGGACTTTATCTACTTTTTCATCCCATACTCGTGGATGTACCAATTTTTAGCAACGCCAAACAGCCAAGTTCCAATCTTTTTTTCTAAAATAATGTCTTCCTGTATTCTATTTGTGGGTTTTTTTTTTTTAACTTGATTCATATGATATTATAATTTCTATTTTTTCTGTTTTACTAATTCAGAAATTTTGAGCGTGAATATAACTACGATCCGCTCCACTAAGTTAAAATGACATACATCGTAGATTCGTTTCTAATCAACGGCTTATCACCATCCAATTCATCTGACAAGGATCCCTATCTTCTGCCGTTGATTAAAAATCGAATCCAACGGTCGTTACTTATTCCGCAACCCGATACTTATCCTATATCTACCCCATCTCGCTCAAAACTGTAACAAAACATTTTTAATCAATTCAAATTCTCGGAAGTAAAAATGTCAGGAAGGGGAAAAGGAGGCAAAGGATTGGGAAAGGGCGGCGCCAAGCGTCATCGGAAAGTCCTGAGGGATAACATTCAGGGCATCACTAAGCCGGCGATCCGGCGGCTGGCTCGTCGTGGCGGCGTAAAGCGTATAAGTGGACTCATCTATGAGGAGACACGCGGTGTGCTCAAGATCTTCCTGGAGAATGTCATCCGTGATGCTGTTACCTACACCGAGCACGCTCGCCGTAAGACAGTGACGGCCATGGACGTTGTTTACGCTCTCAAGAGGCAAGGCCGTACTCTCTATGGGTTCGGTGGCTAAGAGTTGAGGGGGATTAGGGTTTCGTGTTAATGAAATTTGTGTAAATTTGGTGAATGTATTGATCTGTTTTGGAATTTCACTACGATGTTTCCGTAATTTCTCGCAATTATTTTCTGTAGTTTTAGCTGAATTTCACTTTAGAGCAATCTTAATCTCTCAAATTTTATTTGGCATTTTGAAAGTGCTGATTAAGGTTAAATATCACCTGAATTTTAAATCCCTTACTGCAATTTATTTACCATGTAGGAATTAATCTCAGGCTCTCAATTATTTCTTTTATCATACAAATGCAAGATGAGCTTGGCATCAAGGGGGCTGCAAACAAACTAACAAATGTTTGATGCTAGACAATTTAAGCTTTAAAGTTTTTTATTCTTGATTTATTTTTAATCAGTGCCCATCTACTTTGATGTATGTTATCAATTCTTACGTTATTTATTTAGCACAAATATGCATCATTGCTATTTTACTATGCACCGTGAATATTTAATGATTTAGCAGCTCAATCATAAAATAATTATCAATTTAGTTACTCGGATGTTGAAATGTCGAGTTGACTTGCTTTATCGTGTAGCTCGTCTCTTACAAACTCGTCCATTCATGGGGCAAATTGAGCCTATCTGTATCGAGCTAACACGAGAAATTTGTGCTTGGCTAGTTAGCGAGGCGAGTTACTTAGGTTATGCATACGTTCTCGTTGAGGTCCTATAAAGGAATGCAATTTTAAAAACATTTCCTGCCCGGATCTAGGTTGGTGGTGCCTAATGTAATCATTAAAATGTGCAATTTTAAATCAAAAGTGCCTAACGCAATTTTAAATCAAATGTGCAAAGAATGAGGTAGGCCATAATGTGATTTAGTAGTCGGATGCCACCACACATTTATATTAAACGATCGGCCTAGCTACATTCCATTATTATGTGTTGCATAATCTTTAACCCTACAATTTCATTTTTGGAATCTGGCCATCTGGCCACCAAAATTTTTTACTTTATTGTTATTGTTGCGATTGTATATTTACGAGTAACTTCCTAATGACCTGATCAATTGAATGATATTAATTGCTATTAGACATGTGGTGATGTTACCTGATTCTTCTGCTTTTCTATGTGCCAATTCGCGATCATCGATAATTTCATCCGAATAAGAAGAGTCGTCGGCATTGTAGATCAAGCCCTTTAGTCCTCTCAGATTCTTGCAAGGAGTATTGAATATTCGATTGTTGCTTTCTTGTGGCATTGCAGTCTTTTCTGTATACCAAGTAGAATGATTTCCAATTTAAGTACAAATCACAAACATATATATAATTAAAAATAATCATAAAAGCATCATGGCATGAATGAAAATGATACATCGTTACACCACTTTATTTATTTAAATTTTATTTCAACGTGATTTTTGACGATGTAGGCAAGATTCAATATCAATGAAGCGCATAGTGAGTAATTTTGCGGGTTTGTAAAAGATATGCATCCCTGATAGTCATAGATAGTTCAAAACTACACAAGAAGGATTCTTGAAACATCACTATAAAATGCCAGAAAAAATAATCTGAGCGACAAAACCAAAGCGGAGATAAACTGGAGACTTCGATCGCCATTTGAAAATTCATTTGAAAGTTAATAAGTAAATGAAATTACCTTATTTGACTGTTTGAGAGGAACGGGCTGCCGGCGGGGAGTTTTCTGAATTTCCGGTGATCAAATATCCGGCGAAATATGATCTGTGTTTTGATTAACTGACTTTGGATTGGATTTGATTTGATTGGATCTGAACTGAACTGAAAAATTAAAATCGCAACGAGCTTCTCGTGACTAGAATTCAAAATTCAGTGGAGGTTTATTTAATGCAGTGCAGAGAGCGAGAGAGAATCAGGTGTTGAATAAAAAGGCCCCGAAAGGTCTTAACGTTCTTGGACCCAAGAAATAAAGATTTCTAGACTGTTTTAACGGAGCCGTCACGGTGGATTAAATTTAGGGGATCAAATTGTATTTGAATTGGGAATCAAGCTAATATCCCACATGTCAAGACATAACAAAAAAATGGTACAATTGGTAAGTAAGCTTGTTATTTTACTTTCAATAATTTTTTTTAAAAGATCATTTCGCCGTGCTCGATTTTCTTCTGGCTCTTTACTTCATTTTTTTGCATTTTCACTATTTGAACTTACTTTTATTCGTGGAATATTTGTTAGTTGAAGATTTTTTATAGCCGCTTCATCATATTTTACTTTGTTATGAAAAGTCCCTGTCAAAAATTTTGTCCACTTAGTATACGAGACGTTATTTTTAAAAATTTATAACTAAATAAAATAAAATCTTGTATAATATGCTAGTTTTATTGATATAATAATATTTGCCAAATAAATTATTATATATTACTAAATTTGCATAATGGAGTTGTGTACCGTTGGAACTTGGAAGTTTGAAATGTATGGAGCCAAAAGTCCAAGTCCAATTGGCACGTGGATCCCTCAGCTTCCTTTTCAAATGATTTCAGAGATAAACTTTTGGGTCAGGTTACCGGTTTGTTGGTCCAGTTTGAAGAGGAATCCCTCCTTCAAATATGGTAAAAAATGAGAAGTTAGTAAAAATGAGTAAAATTAATTACAAATCTTTAACTATATATTTAAAAATTACTATTTTTTTCCCTTTATTGATATGATGTACAATAGCATCTTGTCAGAGACAACAAGAGACTTTAGACTTTTTGGAGTTTCTGAGCATAATGAATCGAAGTTGAAAACCCATAATATAAAAAAATAGTTAATTCTATGTGGGTCGTTTTGCACTCCGTAATTTCCAGAGATGGGTGGCCTTCTTTAAATGGGGATAGCTTACACTTGCAAGAAAGAAAATAATGAGACGAAAGAGAAACACGAGCCAAAGAGAAGAAAGAAATCGATAGTCTAAATTAGTGGGGGTTGCTTTGCCTTTCAATTCAAATTTCTATTTGGATAATTAGGTGGGTAAAAGGTGAGATGTATTAACCCAACAACTAATCGGGCTCCATTAGATATTAATTTCACTATATTGGCATTCTAACCCGGAGATGATTGTGATAATTCGGATGTTAAATGAATTATTTGGGCCCCTTCATGATGAAGACATGCCCTCCTTCCTATTTGTTGAGATTCTTTATTTATTTCTATTTATTTTTACTTAACTTTATTTATTTTTTCCTCCCTTTGCCATGATTACACAAAATCAGCATAGCATATTAGAAAACAATTATAAACAAGAATTAATTAAATTGTTGGTGGGATTTTAATAACCGATTTTGTTGGTAAGTTCTCTTTGTCAATGGAATATCTAAAGGCAACGAGAGTCCACTGATAAATTTATCAACATATGAACAAACAAATTACATTTGACATTAGATTTGAGGTCCAAATCTAATTTTAATTCAATTTTTCTCACAATAAAAATCAACAAAAATCTCTCTTTAAAAAAAAATAAAAAATCATGAACTTTTGATTGAAGTGATTCAACTAGGTGCACAAAATTTTTGAAATCAAGTATCGCATTAATCAATTATGGAATTTCACGTACTAGGCAACTGATGACACCACGTGAAGGAACTCTAGAAAATAAACAGATAATTGTCTCTTAACAAATTATTATTTGATTTTTTTTTAAAGTGATTATTTGAAAAGTACTTTTTTAATATGTAGTCAAAATAGTAAAAATTTACCAAAAAAAAAAAAACGTGAAAAATGAATTTTTTAAGCTTCAACAAAAATCTCTCTTTTTAAAAAAAAAATGATGAACTTTTGATCGAAATGATTCAACAAGGTGCACAAAATTTTTGAATTCAAGTATCGCAACGATCAATTATGAAATTTCACATATTAGGCAACTTATGACACCACGTGAAGTAACTCTAGAAAGTAAACAGATAATTGTCTCTTAACAAATTGTTATTTGATTTTATTTTTTGAAAAGTGATTATTTGAAAAGTACTTTTTTAATACGTGGTTAAAAAATTACAAAAAAAAAATGTGAAAAATAATTTTTTTAAGCTTTATATCTCCCTTAATAAGTGCTTTAAAATAAATTCTCTAGTTAACAAAATAGCCTTATATCTTCATGGTTGTTTAGGATAATAATAATAATATACTATTCATAATCGAACAAAGTACTATTGGGAAGCGCAATGCCCACGAAATATAGATGAGAGTACTAGAGAATGATGCACCAAACAAGATTTTTGGATTGGTTAATCCAATTTGAAAAATGTTGCCTACTTTCGTGCCTGAAATGATTATAAATTTAATTGATGGTTAGCTTTAATAGTTGAGGCCAATTCAAATTTATATTAATTGAATTGAATTCGAGAAAAATTGAAGATTCACTCGATAGCAAATTACGCGACGCTTATTGAAATATCCATTATCACTCTAAAACTTTTCTAAAAATTGCAGATTTTTTTTAATATACATATTATTTATACTAATTTATTCACCGGATCATGCAGATTAGAGTCTATTATCTTGCATCTAAATATATAATCGATTTCCACCCTTTTTAACATTCACCCATACGCCACCAAAGGAGACTCGAAATCAAGCTAATGACCTGATAAAGCTTTTACATTATCACTTGAGTTAGGTTTTGACCTCAATTTTATTTAAAAATTGAAGGGCTTTACTGATTAAAACATATGTATAACATGGTACCTATTCATTGATTTGTTGTTGAAATAGATTGTTATTAACATAATTTAAAAATTATACATTTAGTGCTTGTGTTTAAATTAAAACTTACATGGTGAATCTCACATAACGTGTAGATAAAATGCTTCTAGTATATCTTGCTGAAGCACATATAAGAGTTACTTCCTTTTCCTTGATTACTCGACGAAATACAAAATTCAACACGATATCGAGTATCATATTTGTTAAGTGTGGTCCTTTTCCAAATATCAAAGTGTTTCTTTCAAGTTCCTTTTCCTTGTTCATTCAAGGCAAGAAGATGTTCATGGACACATTTATGGTATTATTGTTGATAATTTGATCTCAATTACCAATATAATTAATTTCACCAGAATAATTATATACTAAATGTGCGTTTGGGCCACATTATTTTGAAAGAATGCATTTTGGATAGTAAATTAATTGAGAATATGTGGTTGAAATAGAAGCAAAAGTTATTGATGTGATGAAAAATATTATTTTATTGAAAAATGTGTGGTTAAAAATGAGGAGAATAATGAAAATGAAAATTTTAATGTGGCTCAAATATGGGCTAAGTATTAGTAATTATTAACATATTTTTTCGATGATAATTGTTATTAATTTTTCATTCAAAGATTTTACACATTTTAAGTTGTTTGGACTGCTTCTGTATTACTCACAATAAAAAAACGGAGAAAAAGAAGAAATTAAAAGAAAAAAATTGAGAAGGTAATTAAAAATTAATTTTTAAAGATAGACCCTTTTCATTTTTTTCTTCTTTTAGATAAGTGGATTTAAGACAAGAATCAACCCCCATTCCATCTATCGGATCCATGTGGAGGCCCACATATTTTGGCCCTTAAAGAAAATCATGTAAATGGGCCCAGCATCCTACTCACCACCACGTCAGCATCCGAGACACTATTGGCGACACGTACGACTTACTACACCGAATCCCGTCCCAATGCAGCCGGGCCCCACTTCTGATCCCTCTTCGCTTCAGTGTGTGATCACTGTCGGGGAAGCGCATTTTAGATTTGGATCTGCCAACCCAAAAACTGATATGGGCCTATCGTAATTTCACTAAATATGAAGCCCCGATTTGGGTAACACAATCTTGATCTTCTCCTATAAATTCATCCAGTGCGTATCGCTGTTGCCCCCTCTGAATCTGACTCTTAACCAGCTTGAATTCCAAAAATCACCAAAATAGCATATAGCCTTATCTGGAAATCTATTTTTTGTGGCGTTTTAGATTGTTAAAATCGAGTCACAAGGTATATTGGAATGCACATTGATGATTTTTTATACCTGTAAATAGCTACAGATTGATGCTTGTGTTTGCGTTTTTCATTTTTTTCTCGATATATCTGTAGATAAAATCCAATAAACTCCACACCGTAATCTTTTTCTGTATAGACGTGGCAATTGTGTGCTGAAATTAGGCAATTTTTGAGAATTTGTGAATTGTTTTAATTTCGGGTTCAGATGGGAGGAGAGTAATGTAAGAAGAAGAAAAATAGCTGCTGAGCTGCTGGATTTAGAGTTATATGGATATCGTTTAGAACTGGGCTTGGGGTTCTTGTTCATATTGTTTTCAGTACAGTGAATTACCAGCTATTGATCACTGTTGAGGGATCTGTTTAAAAGCATCCAAAATGAGAAACTGTCGAGGAGAAGTGGCGTCTGAGAAATTTTTTATGAGAGGCGAATGGTAGTAAAAAAATCATCTTGAAAGTAGATTTTTTTCTTGTTGAATAATGCCCCTCTTTCCACAAATATCAAATGTATAAATAAGTGTTATTTTTTACAATGTGGGATAACTTAATATCTTCTAGAAATACTAGTGAAGAAGGTTTTTTTTTCTTCATGATCATTGGAAACAGACCGTCAATTTCAGGTATTGAAATTTATAATATCTTGACCAATAAAAAGGAAAATAAAAAACTTCTTTATTTGAATAAGATGGAAAGTAAAGATCATTCTTCATTGAATTTTCATGAGTGAAGATGTTATTTAGCTATTAGTTTCATGTACTATAAGGCAGAGTATCTATGACTTTGATGAATAGATCTCGAGCTTATTTGTAGGATCACATCTCTTTCTTTCTTATTGTTTGATTGTGTAGTAAGCTCTACAAATGGGTTCACAAGCTGTTGAAGATTTAATTGAAGCTTCATCAGGGGTTCATTATTCTGGATTTCATTTGGATAATATAGAGTCAAGTACTTCAGAAGTTGAACTACCAACTACCTCAACAACTGATACTATCAAGCAACCCTTCATCATTGGTAAGTGCAGACTGACATTAGGCTATCAAGCTGATCTGATCTTATGCTAAAGGGAAATGAATTCTCGAATTATTTTTCCAGGCTGCTGCATATCAGTAATTCTGCCCACCTTAATCAAAATCAATCTTTACAATTTTTAGTGCAAGAAATCACAAGGTTTATACTAACACCTGAAATTGGGGCCAGTTATTTGAACTTTTTGATCTCTAAAAAGCCCATGCACAATTCATTTTGAGTAGCTCAACTTCACACCAATAACGTAAGCATGAGAGTGGGAAAGAAAGCAGCAAGACCTGCAAGGCGGTAATGAGAGTATATGTGCTTTACAGAAAATCATGTGACCAGATGTATCAAGAATAGAGGAATGCTATATTATCTTCATATGACTTCAGTGCACATCAGTTTAGATAGATAGGGACCTTAATGAGAGATCACATGACAAATGGCGTAATATGAAAGGCTGATCCATAACTCTAAAACACCATAACAACTATTGTTTCCTAATTAATATGTTTGTTAACCATGAATTTTGCAAATAGGTGCCTTAAAACTGTGAGTGTGGGGGAAATTTCCTGCCAGCTTGCTAAGTGTGATTTTAGTTTTGTTGTTGGATAGGATCATATCATTCAGAGTTATGTTCACTCATAATTTATTGACATTCTCCAACTTGTTATCAGTCATGGCAATGCCAGACGAACCATAGTTTGGCAAGCAGTAAAGCTAAGGAATACCGCCCTGCATGTACTGCACTTTCTTTGAGAAAATCTGGTTTATGGTGATCTGCTATAAAGAGAAACCAAGGTTTCACCAAGAATTGAAGCCGAGGGGCGCATGAGATAACATGGACACCTAATACTGTATTTGCAATAACAAATTTGAATATTTGAATTACTTGAGTTTGCACGGATATCATTGAAGAAAAAGTTTGTCTATCTTCATTTCAAAGTTCAAAAAGCGTGATGTATCTGAAGCTGACTAGTAATCAATAATAATGTAGTCTGTTTTTTTTTTTTAGTAATCTTACTCCCTGTTTGATCTGTACATACAATTCGTAGTGAAACTTGAAATTCATTATAATTGCAATAAAATTTTTGGGTTTTTGGAGTTGAAAAGCTTTATTATTTGTTTTGAACTTCAGATATATAATCTTTATATCATATCATAACCGCGTATGGTTTGCCATTGCATCAATCTTTTACATTCTTTCTGGAAACTTGTTTCTGGTATTCTAGTTTTCTCCATTGATATGAGCTTCATGGATTACCGCAAACATTCTGCATTGCAGGAGTTGCTGGAGGTGCAGCGTCGGGGAAAACTACAGTATGTGATTTGATTATTGAGCAGCTTCGTGATCAGCGTGTTGTACTTGTTAACCAGGTATCAGCATGTTGGTGCCTTAAGTTAGAAACTAAAGATTTTATATTTGCTCTTTCTTCATTTTTTATTTATTATTATTCTAATTCAAATTTCTCATAGTCCAATATGGTCATATATCTTTTATCGTTGTTGCTATTGCTATTATTGTCATCTTCTGTTAGTACAATTTGACTATTTTAAAATGTATTATTATTTTGAAACTTGCATTAGTTAGTACAGTCTGTAGAAATTGAAGGAATGGAGGCTAGGCCAGAAATCTTACTTCTTGCATCTGTTGGTTGTTTTCTTTTCCTGTTATTCTGTTTAATATAGAAAATACAAGTCACCTCAGTTTTTTATTTTTTTTATGAAAACCATTTTAAATTTATTTTGTTCTTCCTCCATTCTACAATTTATTTATGGACATTGGCTCTGATGTTTGGCCCTGTTGAGCATTCAAGGAGAGTTTCACTTGATGTCACCTTCCGGTTTGATGTTGAAGTTGTATGCCTCATGCACTATCTGCCTTCAATTTGGCATGCTTGAAAGTCTTTAACATAATTTAGTAGTTATTTTTTTCCTCATAATGTAGAGGGCAAAGAATACACTTTTTCACAATTTTATGATCTTTCTTTTAATCATTTTGTGGGACCTGGAGTAATTTTATGTGCAAAGAACACAGCTTTTGGAGAAGAAATTCTATGTTCCCAAATAACTATTTTACGCCTTTGAGCACGTATAGAA